>PNEQ01089162.1:28663-94737 GCA_003012365.1 Medauroidea extradentata | reverse complement strand
ACTCTTCACCACCTCGCCAGGAATACAGGCCTGTGAACACAGCTGTACAAGCGTTGCAGATGAAGGTAGTGTATGGCCGAGGATGTACATAAAGATCACACGTCCAATACGCTCAGCCTCTCCCGCTGTATGGATTATCTGATTGGTTGCTCTTGGCAGCAGTTCTAGTCTGTGAACGGTTCGTACTGCTGCCATCGACAGCTAAGCCTATTTCTCATTCGGTGTGGCAGCTGATAACAGGATGAGTCAGCATATTTTAAGACCGCAGTCTCCCGCTTTTTCTGGCTTTAGAATGTTTTAAATGACAAACAGGGAAGCTATTGTAAAACCATTTTACATGTGGTTTGGAATAAATTTTTACTACACGGGTTTAGTATAGTTATTTTATAATTATTCAAAATAAAAAATTTCCTTTGTGTAAGTAGTGAAAATTATATAAATATTTTGTTTCAAAAAATTAGGCTACGTAGCAAAATAGGTTTTCGTTGCATTTATGCAAAGGTTTATAAAATCATCTACCTTTTAAATTTTAAAAATTAATTACGTTCATAGCCGAATATATATTTCTTGTTGCAACACTTAAGTGTATGCATTTACGTTGGTCTACAGCAATTTAATGGCGCCGAAGTAAAGAGGGCTTCCTTACACAAGAAACATAGCAATACATTTGAATTAATTTTTCATCACTATCATATATCCAAGTATTTAGCTGGAATACGAAAGCATACCTCCGTGGTGGGAAGTAGCGCTCTAATAACTCAGATGAGTCTGATTTATGACATAAAAAATTCAATATAATTACAATACTTTATCTCCTGAACAGAGTGCCCAACACGCCTGGAACAGTAAATTATTTTTACTTCACACACACACGTGTATATATATATATATATATATATATATATATATAGTAAAACTACCACAGTATAGTTTCAAAAAGCCAGTGCCATTTCCGTTCGTATATATTTAATATATATACAGAGTGATTCAAAAGTTCCGATCCGTTACTATGAAACTGATGTGTCACTCTTGTTTGAACAGGTTATATGAACGACGCTGAGACAGTAATGGGAATTCTCATAGTACACTTTAATGACACACATCCTACAAAGGCATTTGACTGCTGTGTTTTGTTCTACTGCAATAAGAGGCTACTTTTTTTTAACTTGATCGGGTTTTTGAATCATCCTATTTGTATGTATAAATATAAAGAAAGAAATACACACACGTATATATACATTTACATCTAAGATGTCCAGAAACAATCGCATAATTAGCACACCACGTGTGAATTCTGAACTGAATTGGAGACGTAAATGTCAGTGGCTAAATACTGTACGACATAATACGTGCACAACGTGGCAACACTGCACGGAGAAAATAAATTTTTCTGCTCCGCATCAAGGTATTATTTTATTTACGTTATGTCGAGTGAACGTAAAATATTATTTTCTCTGCTCGTGATTTGAACCTGCGCCCATAATATAACTATCCGAATTGAAGTAGTGTGATAAATAAAATATTTGTGGAGGGCAGCAGGAAATGATTCTATTTGAACATAATGTGTTCAACGACCAATAAGGGACAAACACGTGTGTGAGAGGAGAGCTTAAAATTTCACCACCTTGGTAAAGAAGATCATCCAAGCTCACTGATAGTTGTCAGTAAATTATATTTTAAAACAGGAAAAGTTAGTTGAACCGAAGTCTTCCTTAATCTTTGTAAATAATTTTAAATCAGTGCAGTGAATTAAGAACTCAGCGAACAAACGCAGTCGTCACCAAAGAGTTTTGGTGTGTGTGTGTGTGTGGACATATACGGTTAATGGTCTGCATGCGAACACTCCCAGAGGGGTTAGGGCAACGTGTTTGCCTGTGTGCGTTTGAGGAGGGCACTTGCATTGTTGGCAATCCTGATAAGATGTATTCCGCAGCACGTAGTCAACATTCCAGCATCGATTGTTTGTGTATGTTGGCGTTTAACCGCAAACGCAAGACAAACGAACCTCGCGCATGTTCTAATCGCATTCCTAGAATTCGGCAATGGTGCCAGAGAAATTTCAACGGCGATATCGGTGTTAACTTTCACGATTCTGGAGCGGTGCCTTGTAGTAAGGAAAACGTCACGCTTCAAAAAATATTTAATAGTTTTTAAAATTTCTTATATAATACGAAAATGTAAAATTTTTTTATTTAAATAAAAAGGTTTGAACTATTTTTTGGTTCTGATTGCATTGGCTGATAAAAATGAATACACAGTTGCAGCCAATACGAAATATCAGCGAAAGGAATTGATTCTGGTTTTAAACGATATCATCGATAGGTAAATAACGTACATGCATATCTAACGGTTTTCAATTCCGATAAATAGGTCATTTCAAACGAGCGTTCCTGACATTGCTGTGAATCACATACGAATGGTATGTGTCACTAGATTTACATACAAATTTTTCTCCCACCTAAGAAATTTCGGAAGAAGAAATATTGTTTTAAAATTTGTAGGTACATATTCTAAGAAAATAGTAAAATAATAATATATTTCATCGCGCTATTCAGTTACTAAATTAAATTGCTGCGAAATAAGAGTGGACATGAATTAGAAAAAAAAAACAGCAATCCACAATTAATAATGACCTCCACTAAACCTCAACTACCTCCTTGATGAAATATCTGAAACGCTTGGCAATTTAAACAAATTAGTTGGTTTTTTTGGATGGTGAATTTTTTAAAGATAAGGCTATTGCGAGGTTAGTTTGTAAATCGAATCAATTATTTATCTGTAAGAGTAAAGGACTCTTGTACACACTGCAGACTCGATTTGACTAACGTACTAAGTACAACAATCTGGATGTAAGATCAGTAGTACTATAACAATTATTCCTGGTGTGATTTTCTGTACGAATGCCCGGCCCTGTGGCATCATCTCAGGGAGAATAAGAAACTCTCGTTTCGCAGCCGTTTTTACCTGTGTTTATCACGCTGCCCCTGATCTCCTGAAAACGTCTAGAGATTTCCCTTCCAACACTCAAAATTACGCAAATTTTCCTCGTATTCCAAGAAACCACTTTACTCTGATGTGCGAAACAGCTAAATAATGTTTTATTTCCTGTGCAGTGAAGCTTGCACTAAGCATAAATATTAAACTATTTCGATATAGTTTCATATTTTATGGACAGTTTTGAATTAAATTTATGTATCGTAATTTTTAAGATGACCGGTGATTTAAGACTTTTATTTTTTGATTTGTTTTAGTAGTAATGTTATTATATTTTAATTATTATTTATAATATCATTTGTTTAATAAGGTACTGCGTGTTTAATGTTTGAATACTTAATTTTTTGTCATTAAAATATGCTTACCGGTACGTAATATTCGGTCTTTCCAATTTATAAAAAAATGCTTTCTCTTCTGTCATTGAACTAAGGTGTACGGCATTTTAATATTAATTATTTTAATTTACAATTTGTATAAATTGTTTACATTAAAACAATGCGATTCTACGTGCTTATCGTCCATGGTGTTTGTTTTCTGTGACAACAGCTACTCTTCTTCTTCTCGGCTATACTTCAGTTCACAAGTGGGGTTTCTTCTTTCAGCTGTTTGATTGCCTTAAAAAAATTTACTAATTTAGAATTCTGAAGTAAAATTTTTTGAAATAGTTTTTCAACATTTTTATGTTTACGTGGCTCACCGCCAGCAAGGCATCTGACGCATGTACTGCAATGCTATTGACCAATTACATTTTCAATGTCATGTAATACTCTTTAAAATGAATAATTTTTCCTTAGCATAGTAGGCACAAGGTCAAATACATAATCCTGATCTTCTCCTATTCTATCACAATCCTACTTACGCGCGTATCACGTCGCATGAAAAGAACATTGTAAGTATCTTTACTCAAGGCAATATAACACGTATCTGACGTACATTGACAAGAAATATCGCTAGAAGTGTGCACTTACAATTTCAACAGTTACATAATGACAAAGAAAGGTTACACTATATTTACTCGTAAGATATCCAACTGTTACAGAGAGAAGTACAGGCAATAAGAACTTCAGAATTATATATGTTTGCAGATCGCTAAGATAACTCAAAGACCACTTTGACCTGAGTGTATTTTTAACTTCTGTACAACTGTGTAATTTTTCTGAGATCACTACTTGTTCATGAATAATCTCTCTGACTTTGTGCCTCTTCAAATTTTGTAGGACTCACGTCAGTTATACGAGAACTTTGCTAACTAAGGAAGCATGGGTGTTCCGGTCGGGAAGAATTTAAAGGGGGGGACACGTGACTCCAAAAATCTATTTAGAATTATTTATGAGGTATTGTCCCCTCCAATAAAAGAGTAAAAAATCGATTTAATACAAATAACTATGTTCATACCAGTGGTATATCCGAAGTTTACATACGCTTAAATATCACCCCATTTTGCACCTAAAAATATAAATTTTCCCGGTGAAGGAACCCCTCTTCCATATTCACAGATGATGTCCGCACATCAGCCAGTCCCTCGAAAGAAGATTTAACTGACGCGTACGCTAGTGTGAGGGAGAATATCACTGACCTGCGTGTCCCTGTGGATGCTGTACGTGCTCCAGCAGCAGGGCTCCACCTGGTTGGAGTCCAGACCCCAGAACTCCAGCTCTTCCTCGAACAGCGGGCCGCACACATTGGTCGGATAATGCAGCTTCCCTGTACTGCACATACACACATCACAGTCAAATATACATTACAATACCAACCGAAGAACAATATAACCCATACATATTAAGGGTATTCTTTTAAAACCTTTGAATTATTACGAGACATTTTGATTAAAGGATTTTTCTATTAACCCTTAAGTCATTACTAAATATGCACTAGCAATTTATTATAAGATTTTCTGTAGCCCTTTTTCTAAACAAAAACTAGGAACTTTGTTTACTAGTTCCGATTATAAAAATTAATTATAAATCTGCAATGCCAATTTTAAAAAGCAGGAATAACAGCAAATGCTTGTTTTCTTTGAAGCTTGTTGGATTGCAGTAAAAATATATTTATTTTTGGAAAAAAATATTTAAAAAAATTATATATCTTTTGTAACCCTAAATGTTCTTAAAATGATAAAGGATGTTATGACTGGTTTACTTGAAACCAAGGAAGCAAATTTTGACCACATAACTTGTCTTTAAAAAAATTACATGATTTATCGTTAAGTTTACTGCTAAAATATTTCAAAGTAAAAAAAAGTTGGTTAATTTTTAAAAATGGACTTTAAATAAATATTTCCTTTGCGATAAATTATTTTTGAGTAGATAATATGTAAAGAAAATTTTACATTGAGTTAACAAAATTAATGGTGTGGGAAATAAACGTGTATTTGAGTATAGAGTTTAGCAAAAATTACACATTACTTCGAAGGCTGATATGCTATTCATGCGTCAAGTGAGGCAACATTCAGTATAGTGTGCATGAACTGAAACTCTCTACGATTGTGACATTAATTGAAATCTAATTTCTGGTGATGAGAATCAATCAAAACTTCGAACTCAGCTGTAAGCTTGTTGGTCGCAATGCCTAATCCCTTTTGAGTGTGCCTATGATTTATATATATTGTAAAAATTACAAGGTGGGAAACTAATTATTTGAATAATTTTTTGATTAACTTATTATTTTTGTTGTTATTCGCTAAACTATTGGTATTTAATATTTATTGTTTCAGTGTTCTTAGAGTCTTAGAAATTATTCGTGGCTTCGTCGTAGATAAATGAGGGATATAGAAGGAATTAAATAAGAACATCTTCATATTATACGTCCCAGAATTCGCCTGGAGTGAATTTGTAAAGGCCCTCTACACGGTGAAATTTTTGTCTCGAACTACATTTGACAATAAAGTTGGAAAACGAATATTTGACGAAATGTGGTCATCAAACTTCTTCGTCAAATAAAGTTCGTTCGCTACGAACATTGTATGTTTGAAGACATGTCCCAACGTCAAATTTTGTTGGATCTCGTTTTACCTAACCTCTATGTTTGGTCGTGTTTTATAATACTTGGAAATTTTTTGTGCATATTATTTCGTTGAAGAGAAATATGTAAATTGTGCAAAATAAATTTATTTGCAAGAAGACTTCAAAAAATTTACAATAAACAGAATTTTTCTACAATATTTAAATTAACAAATATGGTAGAATTGTTTGGCTTTTGGTATATAGAAAGAAATTGTTTGTCAAAAAAAAATTGATACACAGTTTCCTGTAATTTTAGATTATTTAATTTTAGTTACAAATGGCCTACACACTCTCAGAAGCCTACATTTGAAATGTAAGTATCATATTTCAAAAGTAAAGAACACCAACAAACCGTCGATAAATTAAAATAACATTGGATAGCTTTGCCTTTACCTTAAAATTACAGTACTATTTTCGTTCCATCTCAACATGGTGCAAGAATTAAGACTTTAATCTATTAATTTATAGAGGGCGTGATTGTGATTTGCTGAGCCACCCGACATACAAGAAATTTTAGAAGCCATCGAGTTCGCAAATATTGGATGAAAACGAAAGTTGTCCAACTTCCTACAGTAAATCTGGCCACAATAGGTACGTTTTCATGACGTCGCTACCATCCAACTTTATTTGAACTGATTAGAGGAAGTAACTCGGTTTTGTGACGAGGCTTAAAACCTTGCAAATTCTTAATGAGAAAGACGATGACGGGAATCTATCCCACGTCCTCTCGATTACGTCAAGAGTTTTCCAATGGCTCCACCTCATGTACACTCGAACACGTATTATACATTTATTTCCAGCACTGTCTTCTTAAATGTAATACAAATTAATAATTTTTGTTGAAACACTAAACTCTCTGTGCGTTTTGTATAATAAAATAGAATATCTCCTTCACAGTTATATTTAGTAGATTTTAGTCTACTTTCCAAATGAAAATGTAGGCTTATGAGATCACCTTTCTGTCTGTGTGTCTGTATGTGTGTAGGTGTGTGTGTGTGTGCGTGCGTGTCAGTGCGTGTCCCCCCCCCCCCGAAAAACTTTTAACCAATGGGCCAAATTTCATCCAAATTAACACACATATATTACTTAATAACCTTACTTGACTATTTTATATTTCGTTAAGAGCTTTACATATTTTCAAAATGGCGGCCATTTAAACTTTTTTTTTAGATCAAGCTAGATATCTAAGGAACCGTATTTTAGAATTTCGTCAAAACTTGGTACACAGATACTACATACAAAGATGACTCGGGTTTAGTGTATTTCCTTCTTCCTGTGTATAAATTTTCAAATTGGCGATATTTTTTATATTTTTAGCGTATTGTTACATATCTTAGGAAATAATTATTATAATTTTATCAAACATGGCTTTCTTCTTGTGTTTTATACCGTGAATGGGCATTTGTGACCACACGCACCTACAAGGACTCTTCTGGCACAGTTTCAAGTATGATTCTGACTACTTAGGGAAGTGGCAGTCCACGGGCAACACACAACATGAAGGACCAAAAATGATGACAGGAAATGAGACCCTACACGTGGAGCAGTGACTAAATTCCAGGCCGGGGGAAACAAGAGTACTCGATAAACTTCACCACGTTTCCCACATGCGAAGTATTCGCACTAAAAAAAAAAAATATATATATTGGTCACTACAAAATATTTTGTCATTATTAACCTTAACAACTTTTTTGTAATGACCACAAAAATGTTTTCTGCAGCCAATAAAGTTTTTCAGCGAGTACAAAACATGTTTGTAACCCCTACAAAACATTTTGGTGAGGTCCATATTTACAAAATATTTTGTGACCACCACAAAACTACTTTTTTTCGGTGTGGGACCAGCCCTGCCGGGGATCGAACCCACATCGCCTTGGTGGGTTGTGAGTGATCTAACTAATCGGCCGCGGTGGCTGATATATTTATTAGTGTCAATACAATTTGTTAAGATTGGTCTAGGTGCTAAATTTTATTTATCGATTTTCTGCAATAAATTCTGTTTTAAAATATTTTTGGTAAACGTGGCAACGTTGTATTATATAAGATATTTGTAATGAATTTTAGAGCTCATAATAGTGTTATATGTTCTGAGACGCTTTGACTACGTCTCATGCTGGTCAACTGGTCCCGATTTCAATATATCTCAGCGAAAATTCGGTATATACGTCGTCGGAAGGTTAAAATCTGCTAGATCATATAAAAACTCCCAATCTTGGTTAGGGGACATTGCCGTGTCTCATTACATGGAGAATTCTCGTCATCGCTGATGGCCCTCGTATTGGACCGGTGTGCGTTGCGACCTATCTGGCGGGCAGCGAGGCGATGGTCGACGTCAACGTCTCCTGCGTGGCGGTCAGTGTGTTCGGGAATCAGCTGCAACCTGGCTTCATGAAATTCGGCAAACGACTGTGAGCGCGAGGCCGTTGCCAGGCATCCCTGGGACCACGTTAGAGTGACGTCAGAGTTAACAATTTATGATTGGCTCCCTACTGTTTCTGGCGCCTTCACAGCGGAAGACGGCGAGTTTCCGAACTTGTACATTTAAAGGAAATACACATGCGCCAATTTAAAGACTTTTAATAAATTTTCACTTTTAAAAAGTAAAATGATTATTTACCTCTCCCAAAGGTTATAGTGTTTTTTTATTATTATATTGGGCATGCTATTATTCTTTAAATTTATCATATAATTATCTTGCAATACAAATTAATGAAAGATTCTGTTATTGTTTATGTCAAGCAGTTTATCAGTACTATGCTATTTGTCTCGTTAAAGAGAAAATTTGATAATAAAACTTGAATAAATGTTATGGCTCGAAAACTGAAAACATAAGAAAGTCACCTAACACTCCCCCTTAATAGCCAATTAATTCTCTCTTAAAATGATTGTAACATATATATTCACTTGGACAATGCCCCATTCATAAAACACTGAAATATAAAGTTCTCTATTTATGACAACTTGGTTATAGCGAAAGCTTTACAATTGGCGAAATAGTAGGTATCGCGTACGTATAACGGAGCGAATAGACCTGGTCATGTTTACTCTAACTTCCGAGTACAAAAATGTAAACTTGTTTTGTTATTTTTATTACTGGGGTGTTTATAAGAAACTGATATTAGTTCTGTATTTCACCCAGTTTTCTTACGAAATCATAAGAGGCGAAAATCAATACAATATATGAAACTGTCTCAGATAGACCTTGAAAAAAAAAAAAAACAGTTGCGATTTTGAACTAAAATTTTTAGTGAGCATGAGCGTGGGGAAAATGAAAAAAATACCGTAAATCAAAATTAGTACTTGATATTCTTCGTAAATCTTACAATATTAGGTTACTCTCGATGTTTATTGCTAAGAAAATTTCTAATAAAAAATATTTTTTCAGTGAAAAAAAAAATATATTTTTTCATTGAAAAATAAAATATTTTTTTTATAAACAGCAGCATAATTTGGAGAATATGCATTGAAATTTGATAAATATAGGCCTAATAATATTTCTAAATGAAAAATCCATCAATTCAACAACATCATTCATACAAAAACACCCACGTTTATTTTCCAATTTTTTTTTTTTTCAAATTGAATTTACACGAATCCAAAGTACACAGTCATAGGTAATGACTAAATCTCTCGTATTTACTTCAAAGGAACACATATTTAATTCACACCTTTGAACCAGAATAAACCAGAATAAATGTATGTGTGCTACTTATTCGGCGGTTATATACAAGCTGATTAAACATCAAATGATGCCACACATCACCCCTTGACTGCAGTTATTAGGGCGAATGTTAGGGGAAATCGAGGTAAAGTATGCGGATATCGGTTTTAATCCTCCACTGAATATCCGCAGATGCGGGATTTCGGTACGCCATTTGGCGAGTCTGGAACGCCGCTGAATAATCCAGCTACTGTTCGGATTTCATCAAAGTTACGGTATTTATTGTGTAGATTGCGGACTCCGGGGTTGGTTTTGGAGGCATATATAGCACAACACCGTAAACCATTTCAACCGCCGAGAACACTAGGAGCTTTGCGGGAACATTTTCCATCTTTGACTTGGCTACATCAGAGCAATTAAATATTTAATTAATTTAATTTTGTATGTTGGAAGCAAATTATTTGTTTTTATATGGGCAAAGAAGTGTTTTGTCGCCCGAAGAAATTTATTTTATGTGTTTAATTTGTTGTCACGGCATCGTATTTGTTTTGCTGTACGTAAATATTCATTCTGAACAACTAAAAAAAAAAAATAGTAAGACACCTCCAAGACATGAACGTGACCTGTGAGGAAGAAAGCCGTAATAACTTTTCAATCACGAGCAGACAGAATACCAAGGAAGGTGGCACAATGGTTGAAAGGTTGGACTTTCATTCCGGAATAATCCGCGTTCGATCCCCGGCTCCGGCCAGGACGATTTTGGTTTACCGCGTTTTCCCGAAATCGCTCCAGGTGAATGCTGGGAAGGTTGCTTAACACAGGCCATGGCTAATTTTTCTCCTAGCACCTGTCCTTGAGTAAACCTCTGTGTAACTTGTTTAACTTAACCTTCGAAGAGACGTAAGGCTAAATAAAAACAGACTAGGTAGAGCAGTCGAGGGTGCAAGGGGATTCGTAAGGCGCTCAAAACCCCCCGTCCTTCTTCAAAACACAGCTAACACAGGATAGAATTATAATTCAAGGGAAATAATATTAAATACTAAAATTATAGTCTGAATAATTACCTTCTGTTAAGTTATTAAATTTGTTTCATTTAAAGCCATCTTTCCTTATTATTTTAAACAGTGATAGTGGACTTGGCCGAGTTCGTTAGTATTACAGTTTTCAAGTTCTAAAAGTGGAGTTTTCTGTTTTATGGCCAGTCAAGCCTCGTGGTGTCAGTGATGTAGTACATTTGGCTTTTGTGATTGGTTCGGACGATGAGGCCGAATGTAGTCAGTCTGTTATCCGTAAAAAACTGGAATGAACTCTAGTACAGGTGTGAATTTTTTCGAAACTTTAATATCACCTTCGTTTACAACAAACGTGGGTATACATTATATTCTGGTTGCCCCAGTATTACTTAAAATAGTTTGTTTCATATTTATTCCTTATATTGCTACTTACGAATGCGATTCGTAATTGATTTGTTACAAGGGTTTTGTGTTCAGTTATTCTAGATATATTATCATATTAAAAACTATAAAAAGTACAGTTTTCCATTTTTTTTAATTTTGTGGTTTCAAGCCCTTATTTTTATAAACACAACTTTCAATTTTTTACTTGAAAGTAAATCATACTACCGCATAATGCTACATAAATAATAGTCCGCTGATAAAATACCTACTCGGCAAAAAAAATTTCTACTAATTTTGATGAGTAGTTACAATTTTATTTACGATTGAGTATTCCAGTCTTCTGCTCGACATCTTACCTTTCCATACCCCTTAAGAGCCGGAGAGGGTGAAGTGAGGTGAAAGGCCATGGGCCGAGCCGTGATTCGAACCCAGGACTTCTCGCACCGTAGTCCGGAGTCTAACCGACTACGCTACGAAAGCCAGAACGATTTCGAGGAACAATCTAAGCATTTGTCTGGAGGATATGAGGAACCCACGATGGAAGTGTTGGTAAAAAGTGTTAGAATGGGGCATAAGTGCAACTAGAACGTACATTTTGGGAGGGCACAATTTTGTGAATAGGCCTACTGTAATACTCAAGCTACCCCTAACTGTAATCAGTAACGTAGTCAGGATTTATGAATTTCAGACGGAGGGAGGATGGCTATCCTGCGAATATTATAAAGGATCACCCACCACATCTCCAAGCGGAAGGTCCGGGGGTCCTCCCCCGGGAAAATTTCGGATTTCAAGGAGCAAAACAGTGCTCTTTTAGCAGTTTTCCTTACTAAAACATCACTGGTTACTCAATATTAAATTAATTGTAATTTTTAAGACCTTGGTTGGTTATATATTTGGGAGGGGAGGGGGCTGTGCCCTAGTGCCCCCCCGCACCCCTTGGTTGCGCCTGTGGAATGGGGTAATGTTATCACTCACCGGTAGTAGTTGAGGACCTGCGCGAAGACGCCCGGGTGCCGGTCGAAGAAGTACTCGTTGAGGATGGGGTCGTAGTTGGCGAGCGCCTCCGTCAGCCGCGACAGTCGCGTCGCAGGGATCTTCTTCAGCGTCGCCTTGTACGTCTCGTGCCGGATGCCTCCCACGTTCAGGATGATGCGGTTCTCGCCGTCCATGGCGCCGGCCGTGTCACCTCATGCCTGCGTCCGCCGCTCGGCTCCTGTCAGGCACATGTTTACAGTCGCAGAACAGTTGACCGCACAGAGGCGAAACTACCGCCCCACTCCTATAGTTAACAGCAGCAAGTTTCACCAGTTTATTTACTTAGCGTATGGTATTATTACAGATCACACTAATTAACGTACAATAATTAGAGACACTGGAAAATCGCGGGAATAGTTGACTGTTTGTTAGACTCCAACGTGATGTATATAACACCGAATGTTTTGTATCAATATTGGCTATCGTTTATTTGTAACATTTTTCTCTCTACAACAGGCCCAGTTAGAGCTGCACAGCTTGGACACACAACGTGCGTGATTTGTCCCAAAACTGTTCACACGTTTCACGGTTAACATACTACAGTTTATTGGAGACTATTATAAAAATTTTTGCGATTTTCCAGTGTCTCTAACAATAATATTAGAAAGAAACAATATAATACACTGAAAGAATAGTATTATTGTAGGTACCATGATTCTGTTAAAATAGGGACGAAAGTCCAGTGTTGTCGTTACTACCTTGATTGTTCCTATAACAATAAACCTGTTACATGGAAGGAGTAAAAATAATCTTTATTTTGCAGATAATACTTATACTTATATTGAACAGGTTCATGTAATAACAACGCAGTTAATACCGACAAACACATTGGACGATTTTCCATATTTCAGCTAACGTATGGTGCCTACAACAATACATTTGTTTCAGTGTATGAGACATTAATAAACATCTAGATCAAAAATTTTATTCATTGGACAGTCAGTCGTATTCACGGTAAGGTAAGAGGGCTTGACGTTTCATCGACAGCGAGGCCATTACAGTCGGGGACAGAATACTTCACACAATGACAGGAGCTGGAAGAGGAATTGACCATGGCCTTTGTTAAGAAACTTTCCCAGCAATTCGATCTTGGGAAAATGTGGAAAACCGAAATCAGGATGGTCGGATCCGGTGATTTAACTCGCGTCCTCCCGACGGCGAGTCCAACGTGTTACCGTAGGTTCGTAGTCAGGAAGTCTTCAAATTGTCGCGCGTAAGCTCGCAGTGGACATGTTTGTACTACATGCCAAATTACTGTCTTTGTGCACAAGAGTAACCCTTTGCGGATCATTTCAGATTCAATTTATACAATGAGTCCGCACGTTTACTATGATTAGTTCCGATTCGGGTAAGATTTGCCCAATTTTTCTTTAGGAAGTCAAATTCAGTCGGCATTTATAAAATTCACGTCGAAGTTTCATGAGATAATACAGTTATGGTTTCAACGCAGATTTCAAAGAGTGTCAAAATATCAAAGTTGCTTTCTTCTAAGCTTATAGATTATACAGATCGTGGTTTCTAGTATGTAATCAATGAACTAGAGTATTGGAACTTGATTATTTTTAATATTTCTGATTTATCCAATAATAGCATGTTGTCTTCGCAGCTGTGGTGAAGGAATGTGACTTACGGCTGGCTGGTAACCAGGAGATGGGAGTACTTTTAATCGTAACCGAAATCATTCGCATTGTGTGATTTAGTCCGATGTCTATTTTCTTGCTGTAGGTTTTGTTAAGCCAGATGGTGCACCAGTATTCTGCTACTGAGAAGCCAGCGCTAAAGCAGTTTATTGAATAACGAAAGTGGCTGGATTTCTTGTCTGAAATTCTATTGTTTAGTTGAAAGTATGAAACCTCCGTATTTGCTGCAGTGAGCTGAAGATTTCACTAACAAAAGAAGTAATACAATGTAACAAAATCACCAGAGAGAACATCATTTGTTCTCTTCATTTGCTTGTGTTTATAGCTACTGTCCCATCATCGGCGTATCCAAATTTGTTGTTGCAGGTATGTTAGCAACATACATGCTAACGAGCAGACGAGCAACACCATAGCCTTGAGAAAGAACATGATTATTTATTTCATTTTTAAAATGTAATATTGCTCAACATATTTTCTAGTTATCTTGCAAGAACGTGGCATAGAATAATGCGAAGGATCTTACGCAATTATCCTTGTCACCTTACAGTATCATAGGCTGCAGTTAAGTCTATAAAACAGCACATAAGTTTAGTTGCCTTTAAAATATACTTTCAATACAAGTACTTAGAGAGAGACAGAGAGAGAGAGAGATAGGACCTTGCCTGAACAGCTACTGTCTTTCAGAAGCCGGATTGTTATAGTGGAGTATATTACAGTATTTTTTTGGCTAATCCTGTTGAGGATAGTTTTTTGAACAACATGTAGCTTATGCTGAGCAAAACAATTGGTTGGTAGCTTTGAATTCTGTTAATTTGTTTTGCAGTTTTGAATACTGTTTTTTTTTCAGCTTTTCGGTTCTTTTTTAACTTAAAAAGTGCAGCAGCGTTCCTGCGGGATTCTTGCAGTGTTACATATGTAGCAGTAACCACGTTTGCAGAAATAGTTGACCTGTCATGGAATATCTGGTTAGCGCCACCAAGCTTTCCAGCACGGTCCAAGCTTTTCTGCTTTAATTTATGTAGTTCATCTGCTCAACTGTATGTAGCCACTTACGGCGTCTAGCTGAATTGAAGCTGTTCAGAAGTTCTTCAACCTCCCCATCAGAACTGCCTAGGAAGTGATTGAAAAGCTATTCACTCGTTGTGTCCCACGCAAGAATATATTATCTCCTGTATCCCCGTGGAATTCTTTCCTATGCAGAGCTAATATGTGCTCAAACAAATGACTGGTAGTTATTATGTTTGTGGTATCCAACCAATACATTTAACAAATTTCTCCGAGAACCAATTTGCTTTATCGAAATTCATCTTGTGTGTTTGTGGTGATATTGGTGAGAAAATAAAACTTGCACTGCCCCAAGCTGCTGACGTAAATTTGCCACGGTCATTTGCACCAAAATTAGTTTGATATTCATCTCCTTGGCCCAACTGGTTAAGTTTTCCCAATTTTAGTAGCAAGATCTATAGTTCCACTGGTTATGGTGGGTATTAAAGTCACCTATGTAAACCTCTAACTGTACAAGATAGTATGAAGAACATTTTGAGGCCATGGTGTTGCAGGAGGCTTGTTTATCGATAGATGTTATCAAATGATGAGACTTTCTCTAGAACAACATTTTCTAAACTACTCCGAGCAAACATTGCTGTGCTATCCGGTTTACGGAATTTTGTTCCAATGAGGTTGTAACATGGTATTTTTCCTCTTAGCTTTCGTTGATATTCATTTAATGCATGATTTTCCTGAATCACAACTACGGGAAATATAATTTTTAGCAAGTAATTTGTGTAGGCATTGACACTTTGCTCTGCTGATTCTCTCAGTGTTCAACAGGCAGATGGGAATCATGCCGGAAGATGCCGCTGTTCGGCGCGTTATTAAAGGGATCCTTTAACCTGGAGAGGTATCGTTATGCTTTGGGAGCGGATGAAGTCGTAAAATCTTTTTTCGCCGTGTCCTAATTATCTCACTAACACGATAAGCAATTGTTACTGTTTTTCTATCGAAAAATTCCAGCCGGGTAGAAAGTTAATTAATGTTACGTAATTGTTGAACGTATATTGTACATGTATAAACGTTACAAATTCGCAGTTCACCTTAAGAGGGAGTGGCAGACAATTTTATTGAATTTTTAGTTTTCAAGCTATTGCAATTATTCAGATAGTGTTATCAAAATGTTCTCTTCGACAAAGCACAGGGTACATTCTTAGTAAACTGCTTAACATAACTAATAATGCAAATTTTCATTTATTTTTCATACATAATCATTGCAAGATAATTCTTGAAAGTTAACCTAAAATTTTCTTGCAGTGATTGTGCTTGATAAGTTAGTTACAGATTTCATTATTATCTATGTTAAGCAGTTTACTTTGTCGTCGAGAAAATGTTGACAATATTATTTGAATAAATACAATGTCTCTATAACAGAAAATACTATACAATTGTCTAACACGCCCCATAATGTCATTTTAAAGGCCGGTAATTCAGTCCCTTTTCTTCTATTACAAATATTTGTAAAACATATTTTTTGTTTAATTTAAAATAAGATTGACTTACATTTGATAAAATAAAACTGCTGCCTTGTTGAAATTTTACTATGGATATATAATAGTCAGTAATAGTTACTTGAGAATATTCCGACTAGTTTATTAGGAAATAAGAACCCACTAATGTTGAACCTCTCGCGCTATGTGATTACTAAGCAATAATAGTTAAGCACCACTTTTCAAAAGTTTCACTTATATGTCATGTTCGTAAAAATGTCTGCATGAAAAATTTAAAAGACAATACATTAAAAGAGACACATAATTTTAGAGGAACAAATTAAAAGATGACAGGAGAAGACACAGGGACACAGAGTTCGAGAGAAGGCACATTGGAAAAAAGTTTACGAGTGTATTTTTTATAATTTTCTTATTTTTTTCTCCTCTTTGCTGTCTCATCAAAGTCTCCAAAACTTCCTCTTTGAATTTTTTATGCCCCGCGAATTTGTTTAAAAGAAATTTTATATTTTGAAAGCAGAAAGAACTTTTAATGGAGGTGCTCATATACTGCAAGAGAGCTTGACAAACAAAACGAGTTATTAAAAATATTTCTCCTCTCAACAGGACTTAGTAAAGTCACAAGTTGCTTTGAGGAGAGTTAATGGCAAAAATTATATTCCTTTTGAAAATAATTTTCTGCAGAAAAAAATACAATTAAGGACCAAATGCTCGCATTGCTTACTGTTTTGACACTTTTGTGATAACGTAGGAAGAAAAGAATTACTAGAATGAAACTAACCATAACGTATTCAGGGCGCGGTCTACCGCAATTTTCATCGTCATTACTTTATTTTTTATTTGTACCAGATATTTTTTTTTTCTAATTTTAGACACAAAATGTGACAAAATTTGACTCTTATGAAATTGTTTTATCTCTCATAGTTTTCGCGTAATGGCGTGTTAAAATCGTATTTTGCATGTTTCCGTTTTAACGACTACGCTAAAACCAACTTATATACCAAACTCAAAAAAATCACAGTAGATAAGGATATTGCAGGCTACAATGACATGCTCATAAAATTAAAGAATAAAAATTATTTGAATTTAAAAAAAATGCTGAAACTAAAAATAAAAACTTTAAAAATTCAATAACTTTTATTATTTAATTTTATGAGCATGTCATTGTAGCCTGTAATGTCTTTATCCACTGTGATTTTTTTAGTTTGATATATCGGTTGGTTTTAGCGTAGTCGTTCAAACGGAAACATGCAAAATATGACTTTAACAAGCCATTACGCGAAAACTATGAGAGATAAAAAAATTTCATTAGAGTCCAATTTTGTCACAATTTATGTCTAAAATAAGAAAAAAAATATCTGGTACAAATAAAAAATAAAAAAATTTCAATGAAAATTGCAGTAAACTGCGCTCTTAAAGAAACAGTAGCTATATTAACGATTTGTTTCGCCAACTATTTTTACGTTCTTGTTCTTTTTATCTCTATCAGTATGACTTAATCACTGTTCATATTTTTGCTTAGTTTCCAATACATGATGTAAAGTAATTAATGAAATAATTTCTGAAATAATTATTTTGAAAAGATGTACATATAAAGCACTGTCAGTCAATCCCATACATGGCGCTATTTAAAAATAGTAAGTAGAATGTTGTTGCAAAACGACGAAGTTGTGTAATTGTAAATTTAAAACTTTAAAGGATCTTTCTTCTACTGTCTCCTTACTGATCACCCCATTGGTTGTGTCTGTTCGATACGCTTTTTAAATAGATATTTTGCAAATCTGACAGATTTTGTCGGCCAGTATGACCAGAAAAGTACCCGAAATATTTGTGGGATTATAATCCGTGTGGAAAATTGTGAAAATAAAACATTTTTAATTTAATTTTTGATCAACTTTGTAAAAAGTACATCCATATTTAGGGAACTTGAATTGAAAATTGTGTTTACCAACACATGTTTGTACAGTTTTTCGAAAATTGAGTTTCAAGAAACTACGACTACCTTAAACCGTTTATATTGTTATTGAGACAAAAAGAAGTTACA
Source organism: Medauroidea extradentata (assembly GCA_003012365.1). Taxonomy (NCBI): domain Eukaryota; kingdom Metazoa; phylum Arthropoda; class Insecta; order Phasmatodea; family Phasmatidae; genus Medauroidea; species Medauroidea extradentata. The sequence goes on along the minus strand of PNEQ01089162.1, from coordinate 76,466 downwards.
GAACCATTCGCTTACATAAATAAAAATTACAATTACTGTAACTGCAAACAGCTATTTCGTCGCCATGTGCAATGCGATTTGATGCAGTCGTAGTACCTAGTTCGTCCTACTGATTAAAAAACCTACACTTGATGCAAGGGACTAGATTATTCCGTTTAGTTTCAAAGTGCATGCAGAGATGTCAGCGGTAATGTGAGAATGTCTGTTACGTAAGGAACGCTTCATATAGGTCGTTCGAGATAAAGTGAGCACTAAAAATTTAACCTTTGAAAAATATCATTAGCCGTTACTGCACATAATTCAACATTAACTACAGTTGCCTTACTGCTTGTGTATTGGCAGCGAAGTTACGTAATATAATTCAATTTATTTTCCTATTTAAATACAGCCATACCAAAACAAAATCAACCGAAATCTACATAAATGTATTTTATATAATTATTAACTTTTTTATTAAACTGTATCGATTCATACCGACTGCACAATTTACCTTGCCCGTGCAAATATTAAGTGACGTGTCTAGAGAGGTTAGACATGTACCGTTGTTAGCCGTTACGTGCAGAAAGATATGAAATAGCTGAAAATAAAACTTTAGCAGGTCTTTGTTGAATGCTCTTTTTATCCCGAACCTCTTATAGTTTAGCAAGGCTATATATTTTCGATTCACAATTGGCACTAGCGTATGACACTTGGAATTCCCTCCCGCTGCATTTCGTACGGTTTTTCGAACGTACTGTATATATTACAATTTTTAATTACAATCGTTGTTTTATTTATTTTCTACTGCTGTGAACATTCAAGAAAGAGTTACCATACAGAACCACCCATTTGAATACCGCACGTAGCACTGCAGATTGACCTGAATTTCAAACTGGTAAACAGTGTGGTGAGTAATAGAGATTTTGGTATGTGCTTTACATCTAGGTCTTCAGTGCTGGTGAGGGGTGACATGAGGTAAGTGTGGAGCGGTGCCGGAATGATAAGCGCGGGGGGAAACGGGAGATCCCTGAGAAAGTCCGCCCACCAACGGCATCGTTAAGCACGATTTCCGCATGCAAAAATCGGGGACCCGACTCCACCGGGAATCGAACCCGGATCACCTTGGTGGGAGGCGAGTGGTCTGACCACTCGGCCACCGTGACCCCGTAAACAGTGTGGTGTAAAGGTAACCGATAATAGACCTTGTAAATGAAGGTCTGTTCGGTTTATAATATAACTCGTTTTATAAAATTGCTTCCACATGTCGTGCGAATTTTTGTTTACATGCCTAGTTGACCTAAACTGCCATAAAATGTTGGTCTACAACATTAAAGCCGTAACTTTTCTACTTACTGAGAGAAAAGTATTGTTATAGGTTCTATACTTCTGTTGAAATAAGGACAGCATTCCAGTTAAATTGTCGGTACTACCATAATTGTTCCAACAACAATCTATTATGTTGCAGTAACCATCTGTTCTGTAGAAGGAGAAAAATACATACTTTCTATGTAGAACATATTGCTACTTGTACAGAACATATCATTTTAGAAACAATTAATATACTACCAAATTCTTAACTATACTGTCATCCTTGTGTTAAAAAAATGTTGGTACCAGAAAAAATACTTTTCTTTCAGTGAAAGTAGCGCAATCACAATATGGGAGGCAGAAGTTGGTTTAAAAAAATCTTTACAGACGTAGATACGTTTTTATTTACACTTCATTGATATGTAAGGCACTATGCTGTAAAAAATTATCAAGTGCTTATTACCAATACGGTGCTTTTTTTTCTAACCAATCACAATAATTCTGTAATACTTCGAAATAATTTAAGAAATTTTGAGAGAAATTCTCTATTGCTAAAGGTGTCTATATAACGTTAATTTGACCCTTGATATAATTTTGCTCAACTTAAAAGATTTATCTAATTTTTGTTAAAACATTTTTTGTGAGAAAATTTAAATAATTAATTACTAAAAATAAAACTTTTAATAAAATTATCAGTACTTATATAATTACTTACATTTTAAGTGGCAAAATAGTTTAACACACACTGTTACTTAAAAGCAAAAAAAAAATTAATATATTCATAAAAAATTATTTTTTAAAATATATTGACAGTAAAATTATATTTACTACAAAGTTACTTAAGATAATTTTGATATTATGACTAAATTTTGGCATGTCTCAAAAGGCTGCGTCTTATAATCAGTCGATAAAACATGGGATTCGTTTATGCTAGGTATATCATTTATAATTTTCTTTTGTTCCTTTATGTATAATAATAATAATAATGATGATGATAATAATAATTAGCTAAAAAACCTTGAAATAATTTGACTGACAATTTAACAAGGACATTTAAAATATCTTGCTTTAAATATGCTTGTTATGAATATTATAATTACAAAATATCGTATTGCGTGGGTACCCGAGGACCCGTGACGGTATGTGATGCAAAATTTACTTTTTAAAAATTTTCCAGCCAGGAAATTTCTAATTTTTTTAAAATGAAAATTATTCTGAAATATGGTAACCGAACAAATTTATTTATTTATTTAAGGTTTCTTTACTATCCCAAAAAGTTTGAAGACATTTTACTTATTGGCTTAAAAATTAATGTTGCATCTCTGAACGACTCGAAATAAAGAATAAATTGGGTCGCGTGGACTACTGATGTTGCGGGAGACCGTCTAGCGCAATTCAACTCAGACCCTTCCTTAACCCACGCGGATGATCGTCCAGTTCACCTGCTGCATCGTATTCCGCCTTCAAGCCGTCGAAACCTTACCGCGGTGGCGTGAATTATAGAAGCGGGTCACTGCGGCGCTTGGCACTCTTTCACCGGCTACCGGTCGTCGATCGTAAATTCTTCCTCGCTCAGCTGGATCGGAAATTCCGCTGCCGTGGTCGTCCAAGGTGCCAGAGGTCTGACGAAAAAAAAAATCGTATTTTGATCATTATCGCAAGGTTTCAAGGTTTTACGACTTCCATCCCGCGCGCTGGTTAAAGGTGTTTAAACAGGATTAAATCATAATTTAATATTACTTGAAATAATGTGATTTATGTAGAAGAAAAATGTGAGTACAGTTTCTCGTTACAAAATAATTTTTGAGTCAAAGTCAAAAAGTTGAATGTTATGCTGCAATTCAAATAGTGAAAGCCTACTATCTTACTTAAAAAAATTATTCACGTTTAACCATCGTCACATTTGCTAGGCAATAAAACATTTAGAAACCCCACAACGTAAAATTTTTAATTTGCAGTAAATCGCAAATATATATGTACAAAAGCCTTCAAATTCCGCAGTTTTAAAATTACAAAAATTGTTCACTGGGAATGTTTTTATGTATCGCTACTTAGCCGATGGCATATTATTTTGCAGTGAATAATTTCACATTAGTAATTCTACTTGTTTTCGTTATTCGCATCGCAGCTTAGCATACAAAATTTGGCTTTGACGTTCAGGTACGAAACAACTATGAGAGCTAAAGATTTTTCGTGTAAGAAAACTGTACTCAAAATTATCGTCTAACACCGTTTTATAAAGATCACAAAATTATTATTTTATTCAACTTGTACACCCGTAACGATACGTTTGAGGACAAGTAGGAAGTGGCGTGACTGCGTCGTCAACATGGTCGAAGTAATACTGGTTTGGATTATTGCCGCGTTATGTTGACCTCTTTTTACGAATTCAGTTTACGAGTGTGCCGTTTGCCGTGAAGCATGCCGGTTAAGGTCGTGTTGAAACTAAGTGTTTTTTGCTTGTTAAAGTTGCTTAGAAACCACAAATTAAAAAACTGTAATTGCAGCTCTCTGTCAAAATACTCGACCTTGCTACAAACTCTTAAATCCATGTAATCAAACATATAATTTACTATTGCGTGAAAGTATTATTTGTAGTTAAACATATATACACGCTGTGGCGGATAGATCCAAAGTAACTTATCAAAGTCAATCGTGTTTTGTTTAAATATATATGCTTATTGAAAGAAACAAAATATATAAAATCCAAAGGGAAATTCCAGCATGAGATGTTAGATTCCATTTTAAGGGGAACGGTGTGCAGCAATTTTCATCATCACGCGTTTTATTTTTATATCTATACGAGATTTTTTTCGTACTTTAGACACTAAATATGACAAAATTTGGCTTTCATAAATTTTTATATCTCACAGCTTTTGGAATAAGGACTTGTCAAAGTCAGAATTAGCATGTTACCGTTTTAAGGACGACACTAAATCCAGCTCACTCACCAACCTGAAAAAATTCACAGTAAATATAGATGTCGCATGCTACATTTTGTAACGCAAAAAAATGAGTAAATAAAATGAAATTGTTTAGTATTTAAATTAAAGTTCTGAAATGTTATATAAGAATTCGAAAAATTCAGTAATACTTTTAAAATACAAAAATATTTTACTTTGTGATTAAATATAGTTGATCTTGCAGCCTGCAGCACCGTTATTCACTGTGATTTTCTTTTAATTTTGTATGTGCATTGGTTTTAGTATCGTTCGTAAAATATTAACATGTAAATTTAGACTTCGACGAGCAATTACGCAAAAACTATGAGAGATAAATATATTTTATAAGAGAAAAATTCAGTCACATGTTGTGTCTAAAATATAAAAATAAAAAATCTGGTAAAAATTTAAAAATAAAAACATGGTGATGGAAATTGCTGTAAACCGTGTCATTCATGCTACTTTACAATGTTCTATACAAGATCTGCTGGAAGTTTCCATGAGATATGTCAATCAAGTCTCCACGCGGCATGCTATGGAGGTTTGTCTGGATTTACCTGTCAAGTGATACTTCTTGCAAAAACGGGGAAATTTTGTATAGTTAGGTTGCTTCTAAATACCGCAGGCTTAATTAACGATGGAATATAATTAACGGCAGCAAGAAATTGTCTGAAGAAAGTAAGAAACAAGACACCGAGTTCATGAATAGATTTTAGGAAGAAGGCAAAAACTTCAGGCCATCTAACAAGTTACGCCGTGCTCTTTAAACGGACAAAACTGAAGAAGAACTAATTGAATATTAGTAATGTAGCAAAACATTTTCTTATTATATAATACATTTATCGTAAATTTCGCATTATGATTTTATTACTTCTAGACATTTTTTTCATTTGTTTACCAAAACAAAGTCAACACAACAAATTAATTAACTTACTATAAAAACAAAAAAGTAATTCTGATAAGATAAATTTTCCAGCTCGTAGCAAGCAAACCCCCGTATAATATTTTACAATCTTTCAGATTCCCAAACCTTCCATGTACTCGTCCAACGGTTTGAAAAACCTTTCACAATAGCGTTCACGCCAGTTCTATGCCAGGTTGTATAGAAATACCCCACAATGTGTTTATTGTAGAACATTGCTGGAGTGTACCGATACGCCGCCGTTTCAGTATTTTTTTAATAACGAATTTTCTTTTCACATAACATTTTGAATGTTCAGGTTCAAAAATGTATGAATAACATCATTTTGCACACTGATATCCAAATATTTCCGTGAAAGGATTTCTTCCTTCACCCCTCCACAATAATAAATTACCACCAACCATCAAATTGAAACATTAAAGTGTCTTTCGCGCCACTTCACATCTGATACCACTACTAGCACAAGAACAAGAACCGATGTTCGGTCTTTCCAGTCAAGAAATGTAGTGGTAGCTCACATACCAGTAGGCATAACTGCTGCTGCAGTCTACCTAGCAGAAGCTAATACGGCATTGTTTACCATGCACGCAGTAAGGACATAAATTGAACCTTAACCAAGTTGTCGTGATCGATTTTTTAGTCATGAATTTACTGGTGATAAACGAATACCAACGTTGGAACACGTAGTTTTACAGTAAGCAAAAATAATGTTGTACATTTTGCAAACTAATAAAGTGGGACGTCTATCTACTGAAGTAAACTGTGCAGAATAACAACAATGGTTTCCTTATAAAAATCTCAACTTTCACAAGAGGAAGTAGTCAATTCGACAATGTTACAGCAAGTTATCCAAGGAGTATCTTTGTAAAATTACAAGCATATAAATTATAAATTTTTTACAATTTTATTGTAATTGAAAAAAAATTACTATTTTTTAAAGATTTAACGTCAGGTATTGCAAATGTCTAGCTAAGTTAGTTTTTTCATTACGTTTATTTGATAAATAAATATAAAAACAATTCTTAAAGCAGCAAGTAATCTCGTTACAACAATTTGTTGAATTATAAGATATTTGTATTCCTTGAACTGAACAATAAGTACAAATCGGCTTTTAATTTTTTTGTAATCTCTTGCTACACCATCTGTCTTATTTGTGTTTTTTTACATACCTGCCGTGTGCAGGAAGGCAACATGGCAATTCTGATTATGATGCTTACAATTATGTCCGACATGATTCCAAGAATAAAAAGAAGAACCGCGCTATGTTTTATAATTCAGTAAATAGAGAACAGATTGAAGGAAACCAAACTTACCCAACTGTTTAAAAAGTATAACAGTACAGTAAATTGCTGCAGCATACTTTAAGTCGTCTTGTATAAAAGGTAAAAATTCAATTATTTAGGCACTCCTTCATTGTGACCTAGTTGCTTAGAAGTAAAAGATTCAATACTTTATATATTTACATAATAGCATTTTATAGACATTTATTATGACCTACATTTTCTCACATGAATCTTTGGCTGAAATTTAAAACTCATTGGGACGGTTTCTGAAAATAGGAAGACGTGTTTTGGAGTGAAAATCAAGCCACATTAAGTTTTCAGAATTTGATGTTTGTGAATTGTAGAGTGGAAATTCTAAATCATCTAACTGCCAAAAGAGACAGAATTGAGTTTATTACATCAAAGTTAACTATGTACCAGTGCCTATGTTTTGCTATTAGATCTTAGTTCCAATAATTGTCCTAATAATTTTTATGATTGTCGAAATATTGTATGTCCCATATGTACGCATGCTCTTGCAGTGCTGTTTTTCGCTTTTTTTAAAACATATTTTTGGCACTTCGATTGTTTGAAATTTCCACTCTACAATTTGTTTAACAAAAAAAAATGGTGTCACAATTTCGATAAATACTTCACACAAATTAAGTACGTAAATTTTGGCAGACGTTTGTCCTAGTTATTTTTAATAGAAATTCCGTTGGTAATTTCTAGCGTGTGAAGATGAGAGATACAATATGTTTACAGGATTTCTTAGAAGGCGTGTTAAATAGGACGGACGTGTTTATTTTAGTCGTTACAGACTATAGCTAGCAAATGTGCTGGTGAGTGGAACCCTTGGAAGTCAGTCCAGGCTTACGAGTCTCTGAAGTCATCAAAGGCGGGAACGTGAAGGTTTGCTACGGAAAGTGGATACTGAGAGGTAAATATACAGTTCAGACATCATTCTGTCAGGGGTGAATAGGACGGTAAAATCTTCTTTGAGAAACACTGTACAGTTTGAGGTGTTGAAGTGACAGGGCCAACAACTGTACAGTTTGAGCTATTCACTGTGATATGTCCCACCTAATGGACAAATAAATTTATTTATTTACACGGAAATACAGGAAATTAACCATAGTGTCACGACATCAAAATATTGCTCAATTAAAATCGTTTAAAAAAATATATTTAAAGGTATTCACGTGTAAATTAGCAGTATCATGTATCCGTGTTAGATAGATACGCTACAACCTCAAAATGATTGCGCAACATACAAAAATTTATTTATTTTAAATTTTGTACTAAAAAAAATTCGTGACTATTACGATATTTGCTACAAAATTGTAGTCATAGTATTATAAATTTAATTATTCTTCGATAAAAATAAAAAAGTAATTTTATAAACAAATCTAATTAATAAAGATTTAAATGAAGAATTTCTGTAACTGGGTGAAGTCATGTTACCAAGTAAACACTAAATACATTTCTTAATAATAATAATAATAACCATTGAAACATATTTCACAACTAAAAAAAGTAACTTTAACTTTACTTGATTCAAACTTTTTCATACCACTTACTCATTTACGTACAAGTGTATGTATCTATTATGCCCATGTTAAACGTTCTGACAATCTACTTTTCTTGTGCTTTGTAATATTTTACCAAACTCGTTAATGCAATAGCCATCTTCATCACAGAAACTGATCTCATAAAGGTTCTCATCATTTGAAACGCCAATACATTAACTTCAAGCACTATTTTTATTTTCATTTTTTAATTCTCAGTTTAGCATTCAGTTGTAGTACACGCACACTAAGGCTGTGTATGATATTCACTTTTTAATGTCTTGAACATGATCTTTTAGATGCGAGAAATTTGCCGTTCTTCTTCTTTACTATAAACCTTGTATACGTTGCAGTAACAAGTGCTGTCCTATGAAATTTTTCCGCTGGTGTAACTACAAGCTCTAAATGGTTGCTGCTGATCAAAAGACTCGAAATAATAATGTAATTACTGGAAGGATTATTATATTTCATTTCTTACGCTACAGAAACATTGTGGCTTTTTACAGATCTTGAACGTATCATGCAACGTATTTCTCGTCCTCAGTTATAAACACAGCTCTGAATCTATAGGATTATTCGAAATAAATGCGACCCTATTATTCTTAGCTATGAATGGCAAGAGAATGAATGCTGTCATATTTCGGTGTTATTAATTCCTATTTATAATAGTTGCTTTCTAGCAATGACCTATGTTCTGTTTAATCATCCTTGTCTGCTACAATGGTAATTAGGTTTTAATTTGGTAGGTAAAGGTGAAACAAAATAAAACAACAAGTATGTCAGAAGAAAACCTTAACGATAAATGATGGTTTAATTTTTAAAATAAATTAATTCCAATAATGATAATAAATGACCATGTTCCCCTGTTACAATTTTTTTGCGATTAATAATTAATCTAAGCTTAAACGAAAAATATATCACGTATCTGTTTGAAACTTTTGTTTAAATTGTATTTTTTTTTTTTGCTATGTTAGTTAAATTTTTCAAGGCAAGAAATTATACGGTTTCGACTAATAAGTCAATTAAAATAATTTCGTTTGTTACGTTATAATGTAATGCCATTGTATTTACTGAATTGAAAAAAACTGCAACACATTAAAAACCATTTTAGACCAAATTCCGAAACATATTTTTGATATCTACTCTCGTATTGCCTTAAAAATAATTAACACCAAAAAATAGAAACAAGTGAGCCTGGCGTTAAAATACTTTTTTTACTTCAATATTAAATCACATTAATATCTAAATAAGCACACTGTCTGTAGAGCCCAAAGAATTATTTACAAATATTAGAAAAATTTGAAACATTAATGCAGGTATTTTGTGAATATGCTGAAAGAGATTGTTGCCTTGCACGCCTGTGACTTTGGCTACCCCTGTCGTTGCGGGTGCTTGTTATCGGCCTTGTTCGCACCGACCGCGGCCAAGCGGCAGATCTAGGGGAATCAACAGTGCACGAGGAAACGTTTATTTCTTTTGGCGAGTGAACGCCGCTCTTAGTATGCGGTGACGATGTGGTCGTTTGTGTTCCTTGCGCCGCCGAGCTCATTTCAGAAATGTGACCGCTTGCGTTTCTTTCCCAGAGATTTATTCTTAAAATAACGCAATATTCCTTCGAGGAAGTTAAAACGTCACTGTTAGAAGCATGGAGGTAAGAATAGTCAGAAGATGGCTTGTTGTGGCGAATTTGAATCCTCCATTTTGGGCGACACATCATGGCGCTGTGACGTTTTGAGGTTATGGACGCTTGTGTTGACGCGCCTCTAAATAATATAATTTCTCAGAGTTAAAAAAAAAATTGACATGTAACGAACAAAACTGATTACCTATACATTTTCTTGGACAAGGGAAATCATTACGTACTGTATCGCACTGCGATTTGTTAACGAAGAGGCAGCTGCCATAACTGGACCTCTAAATCAGCGACTTCACTTTCCTCTCATACATTTCCATTGGCAGGGCCACCCTCTGGTTAGAAATGACAAAGCCTTTGTTTCAAGCAATCCTGCAGACGGTTGATAAAAGAACCTTAAAATGATATTGGTTCTAGTAGATAAGAAATACAGTAGCGGCTCGTGGGATGTTGCCAGGTGGGGCTGCAGATAGTCGGAACTGTACACTCTTGATGAACGCGTCGTAGACAAACAACCATGAAATATTTGCCGGCTACTAGATGTTTTGTGACCACTCAGTAGTAAGGGGCACCTGCACATCAGCGTGTCAGTGGCTGTAGAGTCAACCAGCGCACAACCCTGTACAGCTCTTGGCAACTGCAGCCCTACCTGGCAACAACCCACGAGCCGCCACTGAAGAAATACAAGATTTGTAACTTATTCTGCGACGATTTTCATATTCCGAAATTTAATCTACTAAGTAATTGTAAATGTAATGTATGCCTTTAGTAAATAGTCACACAGATAATACTATTCTAGAATAAATAATTTTAGCCAAAAGACAGGATATTATTGTGTTTATTTTCTTTATTTTTGTTTTCATCAACTTCAGAATGTAAAAAGTTCAAAGTGTTTTTTATTTTTAAATAATATTACCGTTGTGGTACATTTTCAAACACAAATATAACTAAAATTTAAGAAAAAAATAACATGAAACTATTTTAAGAGTTTCGGAAGCAAGAAGTTTAACTGTAAAATTTATTGCCTAAATCAAGAGGCATTTACATATATGCTCACATATTTCGAACTATTTGTCATCGTAGAAATATTTAACACAAAAATAATGATGACTAGCAATGTTTTACTAATGGTTGCAAATTGAAATATTAATATACGGTCACCGAAATATTTTTTTAAGTAGGCCTATTGGGAATACTAATTGTCATATATGTTTTGAAAAGTCTGTTATCACAGTGGATAGATTGTTCATTAGTATTCCCGTTTAACGTTCTGGTCCACAGTATAAAATGAATTTTTACGTAAAATACCTGAAACAATTTTTATGTAAATATACTTATTCAGGTCCGGTAATCAATTAGTAACCGAAATAGAACAATTAGTTCCTCAAACTTTCGAGTAAAATATTAAAAAATGTTTTTAGATAAATAAGGGATTGAAATCACATATTCTTCAAAAATAGAAAACTGTAATTTTTGTAGTTTTAATATGATAATATCTAGGCCCCTATAGTAACCGAATTTTAAAAATTCACGCGTTTTGATTGGAAAATAATTTTAGTATCCGAAAATCTCTGCGCGAGAGGTATACGTATTTTGAAATTATTTCCGAACGAAAACGCAAGTATTTTCGAAATTCGGTTATCATAGAGGCCTAGATATTATCAAATAGAAAATTATAAAAATTATAGTTTTCCATTTTTGTAAATTATATGGTTTCACGTCCTTATTTTTCTAACAGCCGTTTTGAAATTTTTACTCGAAAGTAAAGCATACTACCGCATAGTGCTATATAAATAACCGACCGCTGATAAAATATCTACTCGGCTAAAAAATTTCATCGAATTTTTTGAGTAGCTCAGATTTTATTGACGATTAAGTGTTCAGTCGTCCGCTCGACATCGTACGTTTCTATAACCCTTAACGAAATATCTCTAATTCTCCGAATAGTAAGATTTCTTTTTCTCATGTTAGTATAGCTTAAAAACTTAAAAAGGTTCGTGTTTCGTACTCTGATGCAACAAAATAAAAGTCGTAAACTTTTTATCATATAAACACTTCTCATTTATGGCAGCTGTCCACGTGCTTGTTACATTTAACAAACCTAATCAATCGCCTCACTTTTTACTCGCGCACAATTAGGCATCAAATGGAAATTACAAAGAGAAAATTGAAGTCCACCACATGTTTTTTTTTTTTTTCAGCGTTAATTCACATCACGCTCACTACTGTTTACCCACGTGCAAATTGTAAAGGTCGCCAGCGAAAATTGCACTGCGGTTACGTACAAATTAGAAGTGGAAGTTTGGGCGAGGGTAATTAATTTGGCTGTGAAGTTCGCCACTTTCGCCTCCAGCATAACATCGTTAGGGCGTCAACACTTTTTGTTTATAACTCCGTCTCACTTTCAGACTGCACCATCGTTAATGCCCTTTCATCAACTACCCCCACCCCTCCCTCCTTCCTTCCACCATCAAAAATCTATGTTACTTTTCATCACCGGTCCAAACCTGCCGTTTTGCGGCCGCTGTGATCGTTTTACATCTCTCGAGTCGGGTTGTCGATAATCGCAGCTTGGAACGCGACAGTTCAAGCGGTTCATTTTATTCGAATTTGTGTTTCAACAAAGCAACGACAAAAGATAGAAAACAATATTGAAGACGAAAAACTTACAAATAATAATTTAAACATTTTTCAAGACAAACCTGTGTAAAAATATGCACTCTTACTTTTTGCCGAACGGATAAAAAAACATCATTTCCATACAATATTTGCGGTATCGGGTTTATCCTTGCAATTCAATGCTGAAATTTCTTCCTGTTCAAAATATAAATCTTTGTGCCGTTGGTCGCAATATCGAAGAATAGGTATGTGTTTGCATTTTTGCAGGAAGGTTCCCACAGTACAATTGTTTGGCTAACAATTTTTGTTTCTATTCTAAAAATAATTTATAGCTTTACGAAGTAGAATAATTAAATTTTTACGAATTTGTATACACAAAAAAAAACATTTTGTTGTGGCTACAAAATATGTTGTCAGTTTAAAGCCCTACCAAGCATTTTTGTGGTGAACATACAAATATTGTGCAGTGTTAATTAAGCTGATTGTTGGTGATCACAAAATAATAAACTTGCTAGCAAAAATTTTTTGTGGACGCTGCAAAATATTTGGTGTTCAGCACAAAATATTTGGTCGACAAACTATTTTATAGCCTCCACAAAATTGTTTATTCTTGTGAAAATTATTCAAAAATTTTCTGTAGCTCGAGAAAGACTTCAATTTATTATTTTCCTCGCAGCTCCAAAGGAACAATTTCTTAGTACGAAGTACAAACATGTTTACAAGGAAATTAATGCGTTAGCGCTAGACTTTTAACAGATACCTCCAGTACATAAGAATTCTATTTTTTTACAGCTCTGAAGATTATCATGTACGTAAATTTCTACAGAAAAGTTTTTTTTTTATTCTGATGTACCGCACATTTAGAGAGTCAGATGAGTATGTTTGTAAAAAATCATTTACGATAGGGTAAAATTCTTCTTTTTCAAAGGAAACAGCTGTAAAAAGTAATGTAAACACAACTGTTAAAAATTGTATTTTTACACGAGAAAAACTATACAAACTAAGAAATTAATTACTAACGTCTGTAGATTCCGGAGACTTTGAAAAAATAAATAATTGTTTTCTTTTGAACTTCTCATAGAACGCTATATAGGGGAACATCAATCCAGATTTTATGCAACATTGCCAACAAATTCAAAGTAAATTTTGATTCTGATGATACATTATAATATTTAAGACAGAATTATTGTCACAGGAGGAAAGAAATATCCTTCATTGGGAAGGCAAAGTAGCAGTTTTCTGGTGGAACGTTGACGGACGCCTTTCTTTACACTAAAGAGGCTACCAAAACTACTGTACTTGGTGCAGGGCTACTTTGATAATATGTCCTAGCTTCCACTTGGTTCAAGGCAACTGGTCGTCCTTAACGCCATTCTTTCTTATTTCTACTTTTTTTTTTTAGCGATATTAATTTTTTTACGCCTAAACGAGAGCCTTGGATATTAAAAATCTGTTTGGGAGTTTTGTTTGAAATCGTCTTCTCCATGTTGGCTGTTTTCTTAAGGTAGTAAATACAGTGTTTAGCTAATTACGTAATTTACTAAATTCGTGTTAGTTGACCATTTTATCGAAAGCGTTAAGTTCCTTGTTTTAAAAGAAATGAACTGTCACGAAAAAAAAAAAAAAAAAACTATTTAAACCAAAATGCCAAACAGAATTTTAGTATCATCTCTAACCTTCAGGTTTATAAAAACAATTACCGTTATAATAGTAGAAACTGAAGAGCCTGGCTTTAATTTGGTCAAGACTGCGGATAGTGAGGAATGGCTGTCGTTATGGAAACTTATACCTCTGCTGCATTAAATAACTTGAACTTGTCATCACTTCTGAGATTCTAATAATTCTAACTGATTTGTTCAACAAATTCCCTACCATATGGTGTGAATTTAGCGTATATGATGTGTCACGCTAAAAAACGTGAAGGCCTCAACGCTGAATGACTATTGGTAACTAAACAATAAAAAAAAGTGGGGAAGGAACTCAAAATTGCTGTAAATTGAAACAGTACTTACTCAAATGTTATTGAATTTTTAATTTTGCTCGAATGACATGAAATGACTGTCTTTTCCTTAAATTCCAGGCCAGTCCTCCACATCACGATAGAATTATGCTCTGTTAGAGAGTTACGTTAACACTGAATAATCTCTGAACACCAATTGTTGGTGGTACAAATATGATTTTACTAAAGTGTACATCTCTCCCCAGGCGTCGACTTGCCTTGACAAAACTATTGCCTGGTTACGAATACACACAGAGCAATAGATAACCCCTTCATGGCGTATAAAATGTGTTGTAGCATGCCACGTTTTTTTAAATTCTAAACCACTGAATATATTCCTATAACGTTTACCTTATTAAATAACACACAAATTAATTAAGTATTACATAATTTTACTACAAGTGTAGCGTGCATGCTTATTGAAAACATTTACTGGGGAATTTCAAAATGACTGATTCATACAAAATACCAGTAAGTTTGTAAGAAAAAAAATCTAGAAGCCTGAGCTGAACTTTATTTTATACTTTCCACAAATAAACTTTTAATGTCATTTAATAAAGTTGTGTGGGATAAAGACTACTAAGCAAAAATCTGTACACCAGCTTAGCGCCGCGAATAGAGGTGTTATGGTACTTGTTAAACATGTTTATTTACCTACTAGCCGCCCGGCTGCGGCTTTGCCCGTGTGAAATTATGTAATGTAATTAGTAGCTCTAGATAAAATATGTGATGAAGGCAGTTAACAGCTAGCGTACTCAATAACAGTGAACTATAAATTGTCTTAGCTCAGTGTAAAGAGCGCGAGTAATATGCTCGTATGATGTCACAGTAATTCCCATCGCAAAGTCTTGCACGGGATACGAACCGTTCCCATCGCAAAGTTTTGCACGGGATACGAACCCGTAATTACATTCCCCCTTTCCTCCCACACCACAAATTTTATACAATACCTGAGTGAATGCTTAAGGGAGGGGTTTACCTCAGTTTTCAACGTCTTTTTTTTTATATTTGTACCAGGTACTTTTTTCTTATTTTATACATAAATTGTGATTAAATCTTCCTCTTAGGAAATTTTTTTATGTCTTATAGATTTTGCGTAATGAGTCGTAAACATCACAATTTGCACTTTACGGTTTTATGCACGCCACTAAAACCAACTGACATACCAAACCGAAAAAATTCACAGTGTATGACAATGTTGTAGGCTACGATTTGACATATATAAAAAAAATTAAATATTTTTGTATTTAATAAAAAATGCTGGATTTTGAAATGAAAATTTAAAAATGTCAAATTTTTTTAAATACAAAACTATACATAAATTTTTTCTTTTTATATGTGTCAAATTACAGCCTACAACATTGTCATACACTGTGAGTGTTTTCGGTTTGGTATGTCAGTTTGTTTTAGTGCCGTGCGTAAAACCGTAAAGTGATAATTTTGACGTTTACAACGCGTTACGCAAAAGCAAAAACTATAAGAGATACAAAAATTTCCTAAGAGGAATATTTAGTCATAATAAATGTCTAAAATAAGAAAAATATATCTGGTACAAATATAAAAATATTAAAAGACGTTGAAAACTGAGGTGAACCGTCCCCTTATAGGTAGGCCGTGATAATTATTTCGTGTGTACAGGCTACAGTCCAAAGAGGTTTTATTTATGAGTAGGTTGGCAAAAAGAAACAACTGTTAAATTATTTCTCCGTGATCATTCATTTTTTTTTCGGGAGACTGTAACATTTTACCGCTTTTTACATCCTTAACTTTTGAATCTCATAAAATCCTGAATTTTATTTTAAATATTTACATAAGCTTCATTCTAATCAAAAAATCATCTCGATATCTCAACGGGTATAAGCGGTACAGACTATTATTTTTAATACATTTCATTTTTTAAACAGCTATCGAGGACGAATTTCGAAAATTCCTAAAATTACATTTTTTTATACTAACGCAAGGTATATTTTAAAGGAAAAACCATTTAAATATTTCCACTGGTTTAGGAGATAATTGGGATTAATTGAAACACGTATATTTTTAAGAACTTTCAAGGACGAATTTCGAAAATTTCTAAAAAAGATTTTTAGATATTTACTTAAGCGTAATTTTAAAGAAAAAATCACCTGACTATCTGAAATGGTTTAGCTGAAATCACGGATTAATGAAAAACACATTTTACGGCATTTCACCCCCTTAATTTTCGAATTTCGCAAAATCGAAAAATTTGCAAATATGTATTCCTTTGGGCAATATTATGAAGTTAAACAAATTATGATAGCTTTCCCGGTTAATGAGATATCGGGGATTCTTTGAAAGCTCATTTCACCCTTTTCACCCCCTTAATTATCTAATTTCGAAAAATCCATTCTTAGTGGGTGCCTTCGGGCCAATGGGAAGCTTCCCTCAAACTTTCGTGGTTCTAGGTCCAGCGATTTGGGCTGTGCGTTGATGAGTGTGTGAGTGTGTGAGTGAGTCAGGACACTTCATTTTATATATAAAGATAACTCCGCGCCATAAATACGCGAAATAATATCTCGATCACAGCCTCTCAAAATCAAGGCCTTGAGCGTTGGTAGGATATCTACCCTGGATGCTGACTTTCCTATTTATGATGCTTTTGCGTGTTCATTTTTGAAAATCCTGAAAGGGATCAGATATCGCAAAACCGTTTGATAGAAATGTTGGAAATTATTTGTACTATGTATCGAAAATTTTTCAAAACATAGGTTTATATAAATTTGGCTAACTATTGACTTAAATAAATTTTCTTAAAGTAAATAATTAGCCTAAAGTATTAAAAATTAAAGTTTTGAAAAATATACTACACAGTAAGAAAAATTTACAACTTTTCTGTGTAACGATTCTACGATATCTGCTCCTTTCAGGATTTAAAAAATAAAACTAATTAATACTACATAAATAGTGACTTAATGAATGGACACCCGTAGGCCTCTGACGACGAATTAAATGGAATGAAGCCGTACTTTGGAGAAGAACCGGGATGAAAATGGCAGGGTGTAAGTGAGATCCCCGAGAAAACCCGCCAACCAGCGACATCGTTCAGCACTATTCCTACATGCAAATATCCGGCGGCCGACCTCCCCGAAGATGGAACACGGATCGCTTTGGTTTGGGATAAATGGTCTTATCACTCGGCCACCACAGCCCCTTTTTAATTGGTTGAAACTGCTCGATTTGGAACCAGTGAAGAATATAACCGGTGGTTTGAGAATATTCACCTGTCTCGATTGAGAGTAGAATAATATGATAGTAACACAAAGTGTGAAGCGCGTATTTCGCAGGTCGGCTTGTGCAGCTTCAGTCGTGTATCAGCGCCACTGACGTACGTTGACCTCGTGGTGAGACACACAGCCAGATGCATGACTGTCCTTGTTACTGCGGCGATTGCCTGGCGCTGGCTATGTGGTTGGCTGACAGATTTAAGTGCGGTGCCTGCAGTCCTCGTGAGAGCACGGATGAGGATTTGCATGCTATATTATATTCCGAGGAACTCAATACCATTTAACGACATCGCGTTAGAACAAAAACCTCTTTCTGTATTGAGAAGAGGAAAATTTTGCCTCGTGAAAGAACACGTAGAAAAGAAAATTAGGTAGGTAGCGTTTTTTTTATGTAAATGCATTTGTGCACGGAGTTGAACACAAATAACATGGCTAGCGTACATGTACGTACGACACGTTCTGAGTTACATGTACATCACGTTCCGTTCTTTCGCAAGGGCTCTGCGGTAGACAGAACCAATCACACGCACCTTTCAATTTTGTCACCCCGAGAGCCGACATAGTGGTTGACACTAACGTGCAACCTATACGCGCAAGGAATCCGAAGAACTCTCCTTGCTACAAAAGTGAATATTTTCTCAAATACGCAGATCAACGGTATTGGAAATTTGCTTAACTTAGCAAAACTTTAATTGTCTGCGATAGGCTTGAACGTGCTATGAATTTAAATCAGTTTCCGAATTGGTATAATGCGGAATGTGAGGAATGTAATGAGATACTGTGTTGGGGGCACGCGGTGGTTGAATGGTCAGACCTCCCGCCTCCCACCAAGGCGATTCGGGTTCGATTCCCGGCGGGGCCTGTCTCAGGATTTTCGCATGTGGTAATCGTGCCGGACGGACAGCGGGCCTTCTCGGGATCTCCCGTTTCCCCTGCAATTTCACACCAGCGCTGCACCATTTTCACCTAATGTCACCCATCACCAGAACTTCTAGTAGTACTTTCAGCTTGCATTCCCATCATTAAATGAACACGCCTAATAGTTCTGAAAAAAAGTTAATTAATTACGACAAATATCTTCCACGTGTGAGTTGTTCTCACGTTATTAATGATTGGCATGTACATAGTGAAATTCTACAACTTACATTGGTTGTGTTAGAAATAAAACGTTATCACTTGCTCCCAGAATATCTACAAACAATTTTGGAATCGTACTCTACTATCAGCACTGTAATCGCTCGTGTTGTGCATCCATTGCCACTTTCCAAAATATTATAGTTATTATTTTCATTACCTGAGAATATGCTGCACGCAAAATGTGACAGCAGTAAACAAATTAAATACAACTTACAGTGTGTACAGAGCATACATTTGCAACCACTCGATACACTCACTCGCGCGCTAGCACACACACACGAACTCTGCATTACGGAACAAACCTAGCTGACGTCACTTTCTAGTGATAGTGAGCGACTATACAGAATGTTAATGAATGATGTTTAAAGCTCTCCGTCGCGCTGTATGGGGATGTTCGGAGGGCGTGGTACATTATTCAACGCTAAAAGCATTAATCTGTAACTGTAGGTTTTTTGAAGCCAATTTTCGAAAACTAACTAACAGCAATCCTAGATAGTTTTAGCCAACATTTTTAAACAAAATTGTTTCCAGTGTTGCAAATTTCTGAGGCACAATCTCTGACACCGGAACCTCGTGCATTTAACTGCGGCGCAAGTGATCACGCGTAACTAATTAGTAATTCTGGATAAATATTTACTCACAAAGTTGGCAATACCTTTATCTAGGATTGTCATTGAGTCATCCATGTTGGCTTCGAAAAAAGCGTAGAAATCAATTGGTGTTTTCAGCATTTTTATCTTACACGCACTCTTAATACGAGTAAAATGATACAGGCACTTAGTGTTGCTAATGCTGGGAATGGCCTGAAAAACGGCACATATGTTGTGGTCTGTGAGGTGTGAATACTACATTTGAATAGCAACAACTGGCGCATTCCGTGACATTTCCCCATTCGCTACTGTCTTAGCTTGTGTGTGTAATATCAGTTAGAACCACAGAACTACGGAAATTACTAGTCTGGCAGTGATAGTATGAAGGTGACGCCAACCAAAGGGGTTTCAGCGGGAGGCTAGCATTTTTGTGCATATCTGCGGCCCAATGAACTGTCAGGTCTACCCATTTTGTGCACTGGTTAACTTCTCAAAAATATTATTTACTACTTCAACACCGATTTTTAATCTAACATACCACAAATTGTGTGCCAATTTTCAGGCGCTTCCCAGCATTTGCGACACCAAGAGTCTTGTATCATTTTACTCGTCTTAGCATCCCCTACAGCATGACGGACAGTGTTAAACGTCATTCATTAACATCCTGTACATATATAATACACGTTAAAAAGTTTTCCTTTTCAGAACACTTATGCCCAACGTGTTCATATACTTAGCAGTAATAAGAAAATATATTTGAAGAAAGAAACTGATTCACGGATGAGGTAAAACAAATAGCCTCTTCTGTTAGGCGGTACATTTTAACGCCAATTTGATCTACATAGGCATTTAGACACTAGAATATCATAGACCTGTATTCACTAGAAAAATCAGTCTGCAGGCGCTCCTCGCGCCTGAAAATGAGGACAGATGACAGTCCCCGAAACGTCGCAACTTGTTATATTGCGAAGAAACTACTGGTTTCGTCTGTCTATTTATTTAATAATAACTAGAATTATTGTGTTAGTTGTGTTCTGTAAGCTTCCGCAAGGTGTCAGTGATTTATTGTGCCTTTTACAGCCAGCTGTTTTGTCGTTCGTTTTAATTTTATTTGACGTAATTACTTTTTGTCTGTCGTTTCGTTCGTTTGCCCCTTTCTAACAGAATTTTTATTTTAATATTCTAAGTTATTTATTTTTCTTTGTTGGTTTTCTGTGACGGGTGCTCGTTTGCATCGTTACGCACGTACGTAATTCAGTCTGTCATTTTTCACCACAGTAGTTGAAGGAAGTAGTTTTAAACTTAAAAACTGTTTTACCTTAGCAGGCCGTCATAAACATATAATTATACTGCGCTTGCTGAAGCCGGGCTATATTTCGGTATACTTAACAAGTACTGCTTGGCTAATAGAGCAATAAATTACATGAGTTTACAAGTTCTTAAAGAGTTTATTATTGTATATCATGGTTATCCAACATTTTGTGCACATTAACACATTAAAGCGAGAAACGTAATAAAAACTATTCAACGAACAGAAATTTTAGAATGGTTTAGATATGAGAAAAGGTTTCTGGAACTGAGTAGATTTTCACTGGCTGCATTTGATATGGTACTTTAAATAGGAAAGTATTTTCCAGCTTCAAGTGTTCAGTTTAACTTAGTGTAAAATTGTTTCATATTTACATAAACCAGCAATGCTGAGCACAGAAAGACTGCTTCTGTAGATTTTCTCGGAACTCTCAAGATGTAACTAGCTTCTAGAAGTCACATGAATGAAGGCACAAAGGTTTAATCCTATTGAAAAGAAGTTAATAAATTTTTAGATTTAGTGACGTAAGTATGTTTTATACTGTTGGGGTATTGGTTATTTAAATCAACATTTTCTGGGTCCAGTATAGTAGCAAATCCATTCCATCAGGGGACAGTAGTGTTTGTTATAGTATTAATGTAATCGAAAGTGAGGTAATTTGTGAAGGTACCAGCTGCTCAGAAATCAAGGACTAAGAAGGGATGTAGCCATTACTAAGGTTAATTCTACTGCAGGTTAGAAAGAAAATTTGTTTTCTTATGTCAGAGTTTGGCACAGGGAAAATTTCTGTCGCTAGTTTCGCTGCAATCGCTTAAGAACCATAAAAATACGAAACTGTACTGAAATTAAATTTAAATAGGCTTGGAAATTACGGAAGTCATTTTACATAGTTGTAATGTGAAAAAAAAAAAAACTTTTCGCGTTTTAAATTATCAACTTGATGTAACTTAAAATTCAGGAAAGCTCTGTGATTGGTCAGTTTCCGCACCCATTACCGATACCAGCTCTCAAACGGCAGAAATTTTCCCTGTGACAAACCTTAAACATTGATCTTTCTAACCTGTAGTAGAATTCACGTTAGTCATGACATATATTAAGGAACATAATCCTCAAATTGTTTGTGTCCTTGAATAAGGGAACAGATACCAGTTCCTGAAACGTCACACCTGTTGTCGTCGAAGTAACCCTACTGTTATCGCCTGTGTTATATTCGTAGTCTTGTGTCGCCTACAACCAGTTTTGTCGATGTGTGAATTTGTGCTGTTCACGTTGTCTTTGTGCATTATAGCATTTCCATGTCCCTTGTTTGGTCCTTCTCTGTTTTGACATTCCTTTTACGTTTCTTGTTTTCCATTATTTACTGACTGAATTCCTATTTCGGAATTATGTATATGTTTATGATTGTGTCCATTTCTGGCACCATTTGTGCGTTTCTTGATTTTCGTGACATTATCTTGTGATAAAGAAGAATTCCCGACTAGGAATCAAGCCAACCTCTGACACCACTAAACTTACAAGAAATATTTGCAAACCAACATTATAAGTAGGCCTATATAAAATTGTAACAAAAAATTAACAGGATTGGTTAGTGCGTTATAGCCAACCTTAAAGAACAACTTAAAAGACTATTTTCGTCTAGGTTGGCAACTTGTCAGGTGTCGCATTTTTATTTATTTTCTGTGTAACTGTCTACGTTTTCTGGACAAATTTTTTACATGCAAACTGATTGAAATACCTCTACATATTATCAACACTTTTGGTATTACGTAATTATGAAGCACATATTTAAATGTATTTTTAAGTTTTTCTTTTTAACAGTTTAAACTAAGTGTCCACGACATACTCAAAGAAAATTCGAAAAACTATTGTTACAAAGACAGCAAGGAAATCTACGTCGCTAAATTTGGGATTCAAATTTACTGTAGAGCAGAGAATCAAAATGAGCGAAGTGCCTAATAAGACATAATTGGTTTCCGTACTTACATTTTTTTCGTTTGTCAGTGCCAATGCATTGTTATATGCTGTTAAGGTCTAATCATGTCTTCAATAAAATTTATGAGCGTCATCATTTCGCGCCGTTCATTTGTCTGCAGGTTTTTGTAATGCAGTTATTCCGTTTATTCGGAAACATAGTTTTAGCATTCAAATCCTTCAGATATTCAACTTGACAGTTAGTCAAAACATAATTGCGACTGAAGGAATACCTACGAGCGGACAAATTGTTTGTTTACGGGAGTAACGTGTCAAAAATACGTATCTTTAGTGTTTTTAATTGCATTGATTGTATGACTATGACCCAAACTCTTACGAAGGATTAGTTTACACTATCGGAGATGCGGTGGATTGTCAGAAAGGCCGCAGTGATGTAAGGTCAAGGACGTTGAATAGATTTGTCCTTCATATAAGAGACTACAAGTGATCTTCCCGCCTAAAACAGACTGGGACCACACAAAGGCAACTTCACATGGCTTCGTCTGGAGAGTTGTCCGTTGAGTGCACGGTACACAGCTCAGCAGTGATGTCACTCCCACAAGTGGGAGGTTTTCCCTTTTAACAAACGTCCACGTTTACACTAGTCATGGTGTTATTTATTACCTTTTCCTTGATTTTGAGAAGTTCTGTGGCCGTGGATTCTCGACTTTAAACCTCTTTCCCGTGACGTATAGAATCATTTTACACCCATGTACCTTGTCGGTTGGAATAAGTTACATTGGTGTGTAAGTAATGTCAGAATTTTTCCTCTTATTTGGCAGTCAACTGCGACTGTGAGTAAAGTCTTTTGTTATAGACTTGGTCGAGGTCTCTCTTAGAAGTGAGCAACACTCAGCTCAGAGTTCTCCAGAACGGCGGAGTTGAATTATTAATGCAAACAGCACGTTCCTAAGGCGCGTACACATGACCCGAAATCGCGGCTTGGCCAGTGTGTAGTCACTCAACCCCCCCCCTTTTTTTCCACACCACAGAGGCTGTCACGCGCTAGATCAGCTGACACCTTCCAGGCTACTCGATGTCTGTCTTGTTTCGGCATGATGGTACATAACCCACCTCTTCCTCTCCTTTGTCACACGTATATGCTTTTGACGATTTTGAAATTCAGGTGTCTGCTATTGACATTTCGACACTATGTAAGTTAGGTCAACTCGGGCTTATTTATAGAGGTGCGGCACAAGTTGGCGGGCTTTTTTTTAAGGACTTAATTGTTCAGAGCTTTTGACGAAGATGCATGAAGGCAGCGGAGGCGTGGGAGAGCACCCGATGGTCATCGGTAGCAGAACGGCTCCGAGTAACACGAGATAAGTAGACAGTAATGTAGTTTAGTATGTAGGAATTTAGTAAATTCAATTAATTCTGGTAGTCAAAGCTCGTGTCTTTAGCAGGTTCAATTTAACTTTTATGAATACGTTGAAATAATTTAAATGTTACTTTGTGAGTTAGGTAGGCGCGCTTCCCAATGTTTAAGCTGAGTTACGATTTTATAATATTTTATATAAGTTAATAATTCCTAGGCTAAGAACGTTGTTGAAAGGTTCTTAAATAATTGATTATGGAATCGTGAAATTTGAGGCTGGCGTTAAGTTTTAAAAATAATGTTTCCCGATTGCAATAGTTACCAGCAGGTAGGTGGTCAATGATAAGTTATTGGTTAGTTGCCTAAGGTTAAGTTAAGTTAACGGTGTTTTTACGCAGGATTTTGTAGAATTTGCCAGCTCAAGATGTCGCAGCAAAAACTACTTTTGGTTGAACAAATCTTAGTCTTTAGTTGAATTTTAAAATTATAAGTCCACTTAAGAGTATCCAAATTCGTTATGACAATGACAGCTCCGAGACAATAGTCTTGTATAAATTATATTTGGTTGGTATTAAACCCAACAAGTTCACAATTTTTACTTTGGTATAATTACAGTATTGTCATCATTTAACATTCAACACATTAACAACTGTTCCTGACTTTGTTTCAAGATTATTTAAGACAAATTTTTGCTGTGTAAGTTTTCTAAGTTATTATTTTAATAAATTGTATTTTATAAACCTGAGAATTCCATGGATTAACTAATTTTCAGTGCCTTCTAGGAATGGAGTAACACGTAAGGTGAAATGTTTCTGCTTCTTTATATTTTATTTGAGTGTTTAAGCTTAAAGTGACGCGAATTAAGTACCACATTTATTTCACGATCTCCCAACATGTGCAACCACCTGGTAATTAATAGCCAAGCGAGAGAAATTGTGTACACGGTTTAATATCATAAAACAGTTTAAGAAGGGAATACTTTCTTGATTAGCTATTATATTATTTCCCCCACAGCACAGTTAATTCATACCTTCCTTATCGTTGACACCTTATTTTATGACAAAAATTATATATATATATATATATATATATATATATATAAGTAAAGAAAAAACTACAAAGTCAGGCAGGTGTTTCCTTGTAAAAAATAAAGTACAAAATATACAGGCACTTTGTATGTAACAGTCATACTATGAGAGAAAAAGACAGTTACAAAAAAATTACATACATAAATTTCCTCATAAACGTGAAAGTGATTGACGTAAACTGACAAAACTCAGACTAATATAACTTCACATTAAGAGCCCTATACACTGGGCGCCAGATGTGGCGTCTGAGGTACGGAAACAGGCAGACGATAAGGTCTACACTGCCTCGTGCGTCAACGACCGTGTCGCCTTTATGCGCAGGGCGCGAAAACGCCGTGCAGTGCATTGGTCGTTGGAGGTTTCCTGTTGGACTTTAAACGGTGACCCTATTTTCTTATTTATAGAAAGTACATAGTAAATGCCAGCGCTTGCTTCTATATTTTTGTTTTACGATTTCGGTTGGTATTTTCTACGTGATCTCAATTTCAATATAGCAGTTTTGTACGATTTTGAGGTGTCCGAAACAATATTTCTAAGCGTGACATTTAGAAAACAAAAATAGATAAACGTAGTTTCAAATGTCATTTCTTTCCGCAGATAAATGTATCGAACACACGTTTAGTAGTATTTATTTAAAAATAATAAGAGAACTTTCTCCCAACACTCTGAAACAGTGTTCATAGGGTAGCTGTACAGGGACCTTAAGGCGCCTGCCTGTATGCCATGTAAACAGCGGTGCATCGTAATAGCAGGACAATTTTTTTATAAGAAACTTCTCAACGGGTTTTTAATGTGTGCACTTACGAAACGAACAAACACCTCAAACGATATCGAAAATGTAGTTTGAAAACGTCACGTTAATTAGAAAGACCGTTTCGGAGTTCCTCAAAATGGCTAACAACAGGCTTTTTCATTCTATTATAACTAAACAACTACTCATGAGATTCGTGTGAAACTACGATAGAAAACTATCCACCAATTAAACGATGGGGTCACAGCTGAAAGTGTCAGTCAGGCGAGTGTCCTGCGATACCACTTCACGCCGTTTCAGTGTTTTGCGGTAGAGGCGATACCGCACCAGATGAGCCGGCCAACATCGCCCTTGGGGTCGTGCCTTACTCACTCGAACACACGTCCACCAGGCGGGCGCCTTAATGCGGCCGAGAGACCAAAGGAAAAGCCAGTTGACACGTTATACCTTTACGAAAATAAAACGGCTGGCCAACCATAAATTGCTCACAACTTTGTAACTTCAAAATATTTTAGCATTCGAAGATGAATTATTAGGTCCTCTGGTAGCGACTGTTTAGGATACATCGTTTCCGTGCACAGGCTAACGCACGGAGAAGTTTGGGCGTGGTGATACAGAGCCTAGCGAGTTGGCAATACTGCGTACAGGAGTGTTTGTTTTATCCCGCCGCGTCCATTGGGCGGTGGTGGACATTCACTCTTAATAATAATGAAAACATAAAATTCAGACAAATTTTTAGAAGTGACACACAATTTTTAAACAGAATCTGACTACTTATTCGTATGTATAAACACTCCGTACCTAAAATAGAAAATATCTAATTTTCAAATTTACACATTTAGTGGACATATCTGGGTTTACGAGTTTACTCCTTATTTGTTGTCACATACAGAGCTGATGAGTCAACAGTATAGGTGTTTCTGGGTAAAGTGAGCACTTTTGAAGATCTATTTGTCTAAAATAATAATTAAAAAACAATAGTGACTGCGCACGTTAAATTTTTACCGTGGTTCATTCTACACTTTAACTGTTACTTATGTTTTTCTGTTTGTGTTACAAAAGTAGGATGAAAATGCTAATTATTTGGAAGGAAAGAAGCAAGAAGCGTTTTAAAAGTAGTCACTTTATCCTGAGCCACTTGTAGTTTTCTTGTGCGGAAAAAACGGCGTGGTCTCTCGCCATCCTTGCACGTGCGGAAAGGCAAACCGTTCCTGTAGCTCCTAGCTGGAGCACTGCCTGTCCCACCAGACGTCATCTGCAAACACGCCAGCCTGCATTGCCGTCATGTCCCGCGCCCGGAGGGAATGCGAAGCGTCATGCAGACCTCTCACCCCTACCCGCTATCTCTTCCCCTAGCTGACCTGTGGTCAACCGACCTCGGAGACCGCCCTTTTCCCTCCCGCAGGTTCCTTTGCCACCCCCGTCCTGCGCCATTACTGTAATTTGCGTTTCCCGCCCTCCTTCCCTGTACCATCCGCTCCCTCAAGCCCGTCATCTCCTGCGTGTTTGTGCCCGCAAGGCTTGCGGGGGAGGGTGGGAAGGAGAATCGATACTGTGGGATGTCGCCGGATACCAGCCGACCACCGAAGACCTTGACGCCGGAAGGTCGGGATCCTAAGCTCGTCGACCCTGACACAATTGCGCCGGCGTCTGATGTAACACGGTAACTTGTGAGGGATGCTTCGTCATAGCAATATTTATGAAAATGGAACCAAAAGCATCGAAGGCCACATGTTCTTATTTTCCCCAAATTTTAATTAATTTTTTTAATCATGAAAGGCAGCAGATATTGTAAAATTGCTACAAAATATTTTAAATAATTTTTATTGCGTGGCCTATTCGTTTAAAATCATAATATCTTATAAAGTTTTCCTTAGAAACAAATATGCTCCACAGAAAAAATAATTCAGCAAATTTATGTAACTATTTTAAGACATCTACACCCTTTCAGGATATTATAAAAAAAAACAGATTAAATAAGAACTCGAGTATGTGCAGTTGCTATATAAAATGTATTAGTTTCTGAGGAAGAGTTTTACTTTTGTTTCATTATTAAAGTACTCACCTCGGCAAAATACAGAGTAATACGGATTGTATTGACTAAATGCCTGTATTGGTCTACACTATAGAAACGCCGGAGTAGAATATTCATGAAAAACTTTGAATGGTTTCAGGTTCCGCTACATTGCTAGCGTACAACATCTTGTAACTTAACACATATCTTAAGTACACGCTTTATACTCCAGCGAAGTTGAGTTTTCCGAAATGAATATGGAACAAGCTACAGGAAACTAATATTTTGGCTCCTAAATTGCCACAAACCAAATGCCACGTTCAAATCAATTGTTATATTTGTCTTCAGAATAAGTCCCACCATTTCTTCCTGCCCCTCATAATACTGCCATTTTATTGTCACACATTTATCTTATACATAACATTGTGAGTTATTTGTCTATGAAGTGGTGTCCATTGAAAGATTTTTTCCTAAGTACCGCAACACTTAATCGTTCTCTTTCTCTTCTTTCAGTTAACATATGTTCAATTTTTTACCACGGTTTTTTTTAACTCACAATTGTAAGCACAAATACTACAGACCGTTCCATGTTAAATCATTGGTAAACAATACCTTGAAAAATAGATACCACATTTTATTCGGTGTGCTGTCTCGCACGTTCAGTATATCATTAAAAAATAATTAAAATTTCGTGTAAAAACCAAATATGGGTCACAGCCGTTACACATGAGTAAATTAAAATATGTGTATTTAACCCGTGTTTTTTTTCTTAATCGAAAACTGACGGTTAAGGAAAGAAATATATTGCTTTAATAAAATTCACTGGTGTGCATGCACTGTAATAAAAATAACTTAGGAGTATTTTCAATTTATGTTTCACCACAGTGTATCATTTTCTGAATAGTATGACAATCATATATCTGACTAGTTTTAATCTATCACTTTTTAAATAAAATTGCTTGGATCGAAAAACCGTGTTGTTGTTTGTTGAGCAATTATATTTATACTGTAACACCGATTCTTCGCAAAACGTTTGCAGCATCTAAATGGAACAACGTTCTCAAAATATTCGTTACCAGTTAGGGTAATTATCCGTTTTAAAAGCACCCGAAATGTGGGAAATTCTATATTGCACATTAATCGCGACAAAAATAATTTGAGTGAAGAAAACATAATTAATATTTATGCATGAAATTTCATTATTCTGAATTTGAGTCTGATGTACTCTAAAATAACTGCACATTTCCAAGTAACGACTTCTTCCATGAGCGTCCATAGAGTAAGTGGCCATACAGCTATATTAGTAATTTCGGAAGCTATAAAGTATTGGCGGTGTTTATTTTTATTTCTAAAAATTCTGAACTACGGGAAATAAAGCGTCCCGTCTACTGTCCACGCGGGATAATTCTTTTAGCCACAGAATACAGGAAATCCCGTACAAAACGGGACAGTTGGCAACGCCCACAAGTCTGTCAACCAACAGTTCAGATATGTTAAATTATATGGAATGAGAAATTAATTAATTCGCAAAACGTATATGCTGTACATCGCCCATAATGATTCTCTTTTGCACTTTAAAGTGCCCGAAGACAATAATAAATTTTTGATAAGTACTCGTCTGTTATGATTTGAATACTTTTCCTCTGCTTACTCATCGAAAGGACTATTAATGTGTAAATAAGCTACAAATTCCACACCAGTTTAGATGATACATAAATAAAGTACACAGTGTCAAACTTTTCTCAGTATGAAACTGTTCCACATTGACGCGTTATATTTGTCGAAAGGCGTGCTGACCTCGCACTAAATTTCGTACGAAAATATCGGGTTCAAAGTAAATTTCGCATTCTATCAGGGGATAAACATGTCCTATATAGTAGCAAAGAACCTGCAAGTTTCACGAAAGGAAGGATTATGTTAGTCGCTCTACGCTAGTAATAGGCCAACTATACGTCGAACATAGAAACAGGGTTAAACTGGTTGAAGATGTTCCGAGATTAATGTTGCAAGTCGTATTGCAACCTTACACTAATCTTAATATAAATCCTATTCAAACAACCAGAAATAACACAAATATTCACAAAACACGGTGACGAACATTTATTTTATAACTACCACATTTGTAAAAAAAAATTATATTGTGGTTTTTTAATATCAACAAATCTCGTCAAGCACTCATAACCAATGCGAGAACAAAATATAACATATATGCGAAAGATGATTTATAACAGTACTGCTTAGGTATTCTTTCATGAATTTTCGTACAAGAGGTCTCGGGCAAGATTACATTGTAAATACTGCTTTACACCAAACGGAGCGGAGAAGTTGTGATATCTTAACAGTGATATCTTGAACGCGTGATAGGATGAAATACAGCCCGCTTAAGGGGAGTGTTAAATAATTTTCCTGCATTTTATACTTTCAGCCAAAGATAATTATCCATGTTGTATTATCGAAATTTTCTTTTGACAAGATGTAGCACATACTCTTGATAAACTGCTTGACATAATCAATAATAGAATATTTCATTAATTTGCCATGCACTGTCATTGTAAGGGAATTATATGTTAAATTTAAAGAATGATTATAAGTGCAATATAAGGTGAAGATATAACACTGTCATGATCTCCGAATTCATGACAACATTGTCACATTTACCAAAAATATTTTAAAACGAAAGTTATTGTAGAAAATCGGTAGTAAAATTTAGCGTCTAGCTCTTCCCCTTAAGGCAACGTCCAGCACGTTTTCTTGTACAAAATTCAGGATGACCCAATATCGGAAATCTAATCTTGATCGCCTCGATGTAAGTTGCATGATCTCATATACAACCCAGTCGCGCGCTTCATGTATCAGTATCTGTGTGTTAAGCATGCGACACAAACTTTGTCAAGTCCTGGTTATCAAATTCAATTGACAAGGGTTTTTAAAAGTTCAGGAAACAATAATCTATCTTCCGAAAATGATCAGGAAAGGGTATATGCCAAACTCTTAATGTGTACAAGCAGGCTACATTTATAGCAAGGTATTACAATCACTGAAGTTTGAAATTACAGTTTAATTTGATTTAAAGCCGTACAGATTGTTGACCATCATCTAAACGAGTACGCATATCACGTGTACAAGATTTTTTAACTTGTGTAATAAATATTAGTGACAAGTAAAAGCAAATAAATGGTCGCGTGTGTATATACATAAACATACACACATGTAAAGGTCCTGAATTTGGCCATTTGGAAATATAGACAATTTTTGCTAGGACATTTATGCATCCCTTGAAATAGTATGCTAGATAATGGACGCAATTTTATAGAGTTTATTACTAATGTCCTTGTAAATAAATTTGGTATTGCAACACAGACATTACTTCCATGTAAGAAACGACTAAATTTTAGTGCTTTTACAGTTTAGTTGCACTTGCCAGGTAATATTTTCCTTACCCGCAAGAGCAATTGCTTTCCTTATTCTTACCACGAAATTTCGTTTGATACAAAGCACAAAAATTAGTTCATATAAATGATGTGAAATACGAGTGTTTCCGTTCTTCAGGTAAAAGCAGGTTGCTGATTTCAGCAACCACCTTACAATACGGTTTACAGATTTTCGTCAACTTAGAGGTTACCGTGAAAAATACTAGAAAATTATCACCTTTAATTACATACCGCCAAGAAACACAGTTTAACGGAGCATTCAGTTTAATGTCTTTGTGGTTTTGGCTGTGTGTTCTATTTCTAATTTATTTTTGCGCTAAATGGCGAATTAAATTTCCATTGGAAGTTGACTGCGGTTACCAGAAGGATGCTGTGGTAAAGTGGTCAGATACCCGTCTCCCGTCATAGTGATCCGAAATCCATTCTCGTTGCAGTCACTCCCGATTTTTCCACGTGGGAAACGTGACGTTACGTGGCCGTTTACCAGCGGTTTCATCTTGACACTCCCTATTCCTTCCACACTTGCGTTCCTCCGCTTCTCCGTACTTATCTCATTAAATTCTCGCCTAATTTGAAGACCCTGACTTTAAGCGCTGACAGAAATCTCAACTTATATTATAACTTTAAATAAACTATAGAAAAATTATTGTATCTTGGAATTTAAATTATACGTATCGTATTATTATATTATTTAAGTGGCAGGCAAAATAGTCTAAAAAAATTGCATGGCCGACACAGTTTCGACCAACGGTTACATCGTTTAGGCAAAATATATGTTGTGTGGTTTACTCGGCTGAAGCATCAGTGGCACTAAATTAAACATATGAAGCTGTCGTAATTTATATAAAATCAAAATGATATGTCTGCGTAATGAACTGTAAAATTATTTTTGATAAACTGACCATGTATCGTGATACACTTTGATATAGTCATAAACAGCTTTGCGGGATTCACAAAATGAGGAATTTTCAGTACACATAGTTCACTAGGCTACCAACAGAGAGCAGGCTAGTGATGTTTCTACAATTGGTGACCAATGTATCAAATTTAAGGTCACAATTAAAATGTTTAACATATTACTGGTACTGATGTTCGAAGCCTTAGTATCACGAAGCAGGGTAGGTTTTCCTATTTCTTGTCTTTACACAAATAGGCAAAAACTTTATATTTCGTGTAACAATAAAACTAGTTAAATTATTATCTCTTTTTACTTTAACGATCATATGATGTGCATTTAGTAGCGACTGCTATTGCTGACATATTATTACTTACGAACACGAAATTGTTTATAATTATCGTGCAAGTGGAATTTCTGAGCCGTTTGAAAGATATTTGCTCAGATCCATCGTAACATTGTATCTAATGAATTATCCCATTACCGTTTTTTACTATGTTGAAAAATGTGATGTTATACTTTGTGGGTAAACGTGAATTTTATAGCGAATAGTTTCTGTTACCTGACTGTAAATATCAAACATGAAAATATCCCTTTTCTGTACTGCATAGCTATGAGGCATGGGAATAGAATAAAAATATGAAAATTAGACGGCGTGTAAATATTAAAAATCTTAATTTACTTAGCTTAAAAACTGATATTAATAACAGTAACGTCTTTGAATGTTTCTTGCAATGGGACATAATAACGTGCTATAATATTGTGGACATACTCCATCGCAACATTATGTCTTCCCAGAAATCTTCGAAAGAGACTAAGAATAAAACGAATCTACTGTGTTCTTTTGTCTTTTCACTGTGTCGTCTAGTCTGTCTGTTGTCTGTGACGTCGACGCTGTTAACCTGTCTTGTGTCCATTATTGTCTTCGTCCCAGTATTGTTTGTGATGTCTTAAATGTGGTGTCCTGAGTTTTACAGATTATTTTGTTTTTCGGCATTAATTTTTTGTTGTTTATTTTATTTTCCTTTATTTGTAGACTAATGCATTGTGGGTTCTTTCCTGTTGTGTAGTTTTGGTTTATAAACATGTTGACTACAGCCAAACTAAGTTTTTTCCCCTCAATTTTTGTTTTTCGTTTTATGATAAGAGTATGGCCACAATAGTATAGGACTAATAACACTGTTTGGATACTTCCAAGCGAATATTGCTATGTCTACAATTTTCTTGTTAACCTCGCAATATGGCGTCTAAATCTACTTGATAGCATAAACTATAACTAAGGAAACACATAATTGTACATATTTATAACCTAACACGCATGTTTATAATAAAATACACTGATATACCCGCAGTAAAATAAAGGAAATCATAAAAAAGTACTATATTTGTTCCTCAGAACACTTGAGGCATGCCTTCCGACTAGAACAAACTCAAAGTGTTGTTATTTCAGAGATACGGAACGGAAACACGGTTCTGTGGAAACACGTAAACACATGTCTTCGTAGAAACGGTGATCATGAACGTTCTAGATATTGCAAAGAAATAATTCCGAACGGTAGTAAATGTCGAAGTTTATTTTTCCAGCAGTTTATTTTAGCGCCCAATTTTAGAAGAGACGGAAGCCGATATAACTGTAAAGGAGTCAGGCCACAGATGTTAAACTCTGACGCAGTTTCCAGGATAATCTATTTTGTGTTTTCAGTCTTTATTGAGACTATTAAATGGAGGCAGGAACATTTCAAAGAAGGAAGACGCGTTTGAAAAAGCATATGTTTGAATTTTTTTTAGTCACATTGTTCAAAATAATACTGAGGAAGCAGAAACATATTATAAGTCCTTGAGGAATGATTAAATGTCGACATATTCAGTTTTTTTCGTGCTTTAATAGGGGCTTCTAATACACGAGTTATATTCTGAAATTAATCAATAAAATATTCTTTAGCCACGAGTAAGTATGAAGAATGCGTTTAGGGTTAAGTTTACCTGTGCCCATCAAGAAATATTGCGAACTCTGAAGCCGCAAAAATATTGTTTTTTTTTTTTACTGTATGTCTATAATGTTAAAAAATACGCCATAGTAATATTTTTTACAATATGATAAGGAGGCCGCTATGTACAATAAAAATTATCCTCCAACATAAAATATTGGTAACTTATGCTTCTCCAAATATTGCTTTTGGTTCTTTGCTACTAACAGTTGTTAAGATATAATGCACAAGCGTTTTCATGTAACAGTTTCTATACAATTCGTTACAAAGTGTTGTAGTAGTCTAAGTACAGCAAATACTTGTTATGATTTAGGAATTTTAGGTAGAAAAGTTAAGGATATTATCTTACCTGACCCATGCGTGCTGTGAAGATGATCAGGAAAAGACAGGCTTTCTCGAAAACGATTCTAAAAACCTACATTTTTATTTTAAAAAAACTAGCATATTGAACTCGTTACACACACAAGTATATTTCATTTGACACTTGTCTTTAGAGGTGGGCTACCGAAACTACATCGTCAGAAAAAACTCTATAAGTTCTTTTATTATTTCCGTTGGCACGTAATAATATACTTGTATTGTTTGTTTTCATTGCGTTCTTCAATTTATAAGTCATTAATATTACTTGGACCAGTCAGGAAACTTTACCAGGAATTTATTACGTCTAATTTTGAAACAGGCATGATTACTTTCAATCTAAGGAATGCAATATTTACTATCGTAATATCGCCGTCACTTTTGACTCAAGTGTTATGTTCCAGGCAGTTTTCATGTCGATTGCCCTAAGCTATGCGACTGCAGTACGATTGGTCAGTAACCGAAGTTTGTATGTAACCTGAGACATGTCCTATTTCGAAACCTGGTGTGAATAGGCAATAAATGACGTCATAGCTGCCGTAGGGACTACTATAACAGCTGGAGTGGTGAACCATGCACAGGTTGGTACACACGTTATCAACATTAATGCGGAAGCGTTCCCAGGATCTGAGAGTTAACTTTAAAATACACAAGTTGAATGCTTCCTCAGTTATGTTTCCGCACCAAAGTTACTTGTTTGTTGTTATCAATAGGGTTTAGGAACTACGTTGGCATTTGTCACAAGGTAACAGATTTGTTGACTACTGCGTGTGATAATTCAGACATAAATCATTGTTTGATCATTTCAGTAACGAGTCCCCAACGAAATATAAAATAATGCTTTAACTGTTCAGTCTAGAGAACTTGTTCAGTTATACCTGCCAAGAATGATAAGCCAAATAATTCAGTCGGTGAGAAAAATTTAGAACTAGCTACGCTAATTTAATTCGCATGCAATTTCTTTGTTATGATTCCTCGCATTTACATGTTTATGATAGGTTCTTGTCTAAGAGTTAAGCAACATTACCGGCCTACGTCTAAGAATGAAGTACAAGATAAGACATGGCATAGGTGAATTCAAGTGTAAATGTTGTACTGTGACACAGTTACACGGGATGTTACAAAAAGGTACGGCCAAACTTTCAGGAAACATTCCACACACACAAAGAAAGAAAATATGTTATATGGACATATGTCCGGAAACGCTTAAAAAGCTCAGTTTCTTACATCTCGTTAAATATCATCGTAAATAACACTTCGTATTGAAAATGTTCCAAATACCCAATGGATTGGTTCTTTTCAAAGTACTTTACTTCCTAGGTTCACCGCTAGGTGGGCTACTGTGTGATCTCAGTCCATCAATTCATGTGAGTTGAAGAGACGCAATGCAGTCACGATTACCTTCCGTCACGTCGCCCACCTGGCGGTGATCCTAGGAAGTAACGTACATTCTATCGAAACATTCCATTGGGTAATTGGAACAGTGCCTGTACGAAATGTCTTTTACGATGACAGTTAACGAGATGCAAGGAATTGAGCTCTACCATGGTAACTAAGCGTTTCCGGACATATGTCCGTATCACATATTTTCTTTCTTTGTGTGTGTGTGTGGAATGTTTCCTGAAATTTGGCCGTACCTTTTTGTAACATCCTGTCAACTGGTAAGATGTGGTTTTTCTTAGTCTCGTTTCGTTTCAGATGTTTAGATTTGACGTACTTACAAAAAATCCATTACATTGAACCTGACATGATTTTATACAAATGATTTTTTATGCATAACTGGTTGTTTATATGCTGACAGAAATTTTGTACCGAGCAAAAACAAAACTTAAACGGTAAAGAGAACGACGAGAAAAGGAATAACCCACTTCACCTAGTGATGAGTCAAAAGAACGCTTACACGAATGGCGATAACTTGGAAACAGGACATCACAAGTTACCCCAACAGTGAAATATCTAGTTAAATATAATCGAAGCTGTTTCGTGAGGGGCGAAGCAGAGTAGCACAAGCCAGAAATACAGTGTCGTTCTCGAGTCTTTTTCACTACGCACAGTGTTCATTCCATAAATTAATTTGGAGCAAATTATGTCATGGACGTGTATTCCGTCCCAAACATTTAAAAAATACGAAAAATATATAGACACATAAAATAATATGCCTGAATATTGCTCGGGCTAAAATTCACTGAAACATTCCGTGTATACCTGAATTAAAACTGTGTAAGGATAAAGTTGAATTCTCTTGCGAGTGTCAATTTGAATCTAAAAAGAACACTACAGTCGTAAAGAAATTTCGAGAACTTTAACTAACATATTAAATTTATGAAGTGATGATATAACCTCGTTTGTTTCTGAATAATGCTACATATTATGTTAAGAGATTTTAATGGCACACAATTATCTCGTCACTCCGTTGGTGAAGTTGTAACGGTGCGGCCGCCCGTTACTATTTTTGCGTCCTATATTTTGCTTACGTCTACGCCGTTATGTTTGTGCTTATTTGTTTGTTTCTTTTCTACTGCCCTGTCACGCTGGTATCTAAGTTTTGGCTTGTTTTTTTGTTGGGGTTGTCTGCCCTGAGTTTCGAAGACTGCCTTCACCGCCGCGAGGAAGTGCTGACGTCGCGGCAGTTGGCTTGTGGTTCGACGTGTGTGAAATGAGGCCTGTTCTGTTTGGGCTGCGCTCGGTGGCGGATGTTCCTTCCTCGTCGCCGAAGTTGTGTGGGGCCGTTGCCCGTCTGACCCGATTACGGGGTGCCTTCATGAAGACTACTTCCAGCTGTCGGAGCTGGGGTTCCTCTTGGATCCGCGGATTGTAGTGCGACTGAGTACCGTGGTGAGGCGGCAGGACGTTTGCGGGGTCTGGCAGGGACTTGGAGACTACCCCGTCCTATCATCGTGCATGAAGGTATTTACTGAACTGTTGTTTCTGTGACACGACTCGTGTCGAGAAGAGCCCGATGTTCGAGCCTTCTGTTTGACGGAGAGACTTTTAATTTTTGCTCAGCCCGCTATACTATGGTTCGCCCTAGTTTCATAACTGTCGTCAAATAACTGGATTTACGTATAGACGTAGCCGTCCTTCTGGCCCGCTCAAGACATACTTTCTGGATTATATGTACCTTCGTGTCACCCAGTCAACAGTTCGAGAGCCTTACGCGGTTTTATGATTTAGCCTCCCTAGGGCGAAACTGACAGTAACCATTCCCCATTTGGTTTATGCCGTTCGCGGCTAGACCGCAGTGTTGTTCCAGTGTTGCTGCACGTACGCTTTCAGAGACAATTCGTGCCCTGTATTTTTGTACCTGTTTGCGGAAATCTTTGTAATTGTTTTGTGTGTTTGGCCTGTCTTTTTTATAAGGGCGTGTGTGCCCGTGTTTATAATAGCGGGAGCTCTCTAAAGGTACTTTTACTGTTGGTACGTTCACCTCTTGGAAATAAATAGTAATATTTCGCTAGATCGCGGCCAGCCCTGTTTTTCTTTACAGTTAATCCCTGGGTGTATTTTTACGTCGTTACTAAAATACGCTGTAAGGGGTTACAAAGTTAGCCAAAATTAACGTTGTACGGAGCAGTAGAGAATGTTAAATGTGGTGTGTACCGACAGGACGAATTTAAATAAGGATAGAAATGCCAGTACTGCTTGACAAACCTAAAAGTGTAGCCCCGGGTAGGGGAGGTAAGAACGCTAGTGTTTCGTGGTCGTCGTGTGAAAGCAAGGGAGGGGAATGTCTTGGAGCTCTCCCTGTACACTCCATGCATATCGTAAGCGACCATCTGCAGTAGGTCTATTAGGCCTGTGCAATGCTATACCTTGTATATGCGCGGTGCAAAACTACACGACCTAAGAGCCGGTTAAATTTCGCCATCTGCTATTTGCACCGATGCAGTGCAACGCAAGTGCAGAGCAAATTAAACGCTTCTTCTACGGCATTACGTGAGTATATAATTCCAATGCAGCGCAGCCAGACGCAACGCAGGTGAAAATTTTGCGTTGCACCCATAAAAATTAATATTTAATCGGCCCCCTAACTTGCTGAGCACTTGCGTTGCGCTGTGTCGGTGCAAATAGCTGGTGGAGATATTTAATCGGCCCGCTGGACAACAACTAACTACGCACTGGTTGTAACTTTTCAGCTGACCAGACTGTACGCAGTGCATGTCGCGACGGCCATTCTAATTGCTCGCTATTGGCGGGGGGGAGGGGGGAAGTTGTAGTGGGACGAAGGAGAGTAGGAGGGAACGGTATGTCGGAGAGGGGGACGACTATAGTTCACATATTTTCCGAGGACACACTTACGTTTGTCGAGCAGTAGGTTTGGAGTCATTGTGGTGTATACCGGCGATTTAATTTTTTCTTGCACTGATTATTAATTTATGTGTGTAGCCAGTGAAGTGTTAAACCTTTCATAAGTAAATATGTACTATACCGTATATTTATAGGGGGCGCGGTGGCCAAGTGGTCAGATCCCTCTCCTCCTACCAAGGCGATTCGGGTTCGATTCCAGGCGGGATCGGTCCCCGGATTTTCGCATGTGGGAATCGTTCCGGACGGTGGGTTTTCTCGGGTGTCTCTCGTTTCTCCCGTCCGTACTTACGTTACTTCATCCCTCACTAGCGCTGAAGACCTCGATGGCCTCCCGTCGTTAAACGAACGTTAGCCTTGAAACTTGTGTCCTTCATATACGGGCATGAACACAAATGTGTTTGTGCCAAATTATGTGAGAAATAACCTCAGCGTGTTGCGGTAAATAATCTCGTGTAGTGTAACTAGCCTGCAATATTATTGAAAGTCTTAGTTCACTTGGTGTATTCAGACGAACATGTCAAATCAACGCTAAGTAAAGAGGGATTTTTCACAGCGTTAACCGTCTAAATCTGAATGAGTTAATATTCACTAAT
Organism: Medauroidea extradentata; assembly: GCA_003012365.1. Classification (NCBI taxonomy): domain Eukaryota; kingdom Metazoa; phylum Arthropoda; class Insecta; order Phasmatodea; family Phasmatidae; genus Medauroidea; species Medauroidea extradentata. The sequence goes on along the minus strand of PNEQ01089162.1, from coordinate 37,239 downwards.
TCACACGAATGGATGGAGCAGTTCCAACAAATTCAATCAGTGAGAAACCATTGTGAAATCGGTGACTGTTCACTGATTCCGATAAATGAGTGCGAACGTTCCACAAGTTAATTAGTGAATGTGTAGTTTTTCACTGATTCAGTAAGTGAAAACTGTTATTTAAAACAACTGAATAAAACGGCGAATATTCGATTCACTTGTGAGATGTTGGCTCTCTTAAAGGAAAACACTTGTGAGATGTTGGCGCTCTTAAAGGAAAACACTTGTGAGATGTTGGCTCTCTTAAAGGAAAACACTTGTGAGATGTTGGCTCTCTTAAAGGAAAACACTTGTGAGATGTTGGCTCTCTTAAAGGAAAGCACTTGTGAAGTGTTAGCACTCTTTAAGGAAAACACTTGTGAGATGTTGGCTCTCTTAAAGCAAAGCACTTGTGAGATGTTGACGCTCTTAAAGGAAAACACTTGTGAGATGTTCGCTCTCTTAAAGCAAAGCACTTGTGAGGTGTTAGCACTCTTAAAGGAAAACACTTGTGAGATGTTGGCACTCTTAAAGCAAAGCACTTGTGAAGTGTTAGCACTCTTTAAGGAAAACACTTGTGAGATGTTGGCTCTCTTAAAGCAAAGCACTTGTGAGATGTTGGCGCTCTTAAAGGAAAACACTTGTGAGATGTTCGCTCTCTTAAAGCAAAGCACTTGTGAGGTGTTAGCACTCTTAAAGGAAAACAGTGAATATTCACTAATTAAACAGTAACTATTTTCACTGATTCAAATTTTTTAAACTGCTCCAGCCATGTCAGCGTGAATCTGTGAATTTTCACTAATTCATATTTAGAGTGCAGTAGACAATCAGACAAGAAATACGGCCTCCTGCAGACCAACGGCATCGACACGCCAATTTGCTTCCGTATAGCATCCTTTTCTGTGTTGCTTGGAACAGTACGTGCGTGCCGTTCAACACGTGTTCCAGGTTTTATAGACGTCACGCCCTGAAGCTTTAGTTTTACGACGCTGCTCTGTTACCAACAAGTTATTTCTTTATTTCTCTCTTATCGTCTTCCTTGGAGTCTGCATTGTTTGTGCTACTAAACTTGGATAATTTCGCTGTCTAACTCGAGGTATTATTTTAACAAGAAAACCATAAGGCCATGACACGCAAGCGCAATTCATCTGTTTTATTAGATAATGTACAAAATTTAATATTTATTCGAAATAGTGTTCATGTTATACAAATAGACTTGCATTTACGCCTAATAATAACTGTGTGTTACACATTTCTTACGACTATACTTAAAAATATTTTCCCCCGGTTTTGGAACGTATTGCAAAAACTAAATTATGATTTTCATCGTTGTCACTTACCTGCCGGCTAAGACCGATGTAAATTTTTTTTTTTTTGTTGTTAGAATGTCTGTACATTTAAGAGAGCTATAATAATTTATCAGTAAGTTCTGTATAAATCTGTGCCACGGAGACACAAGACACTACGTCACGAAAACCATATTTTTCAGGAGAGCATTTTGAAGAGTGTGATTCACTGGTGAATCCAGCTGTTAAGTGGCCGAAAAAAAATTTTTTTACACTACACTGACTTTCTGTTATATACCACTAGTGGTCATGTTTACGGTAAAAAGTGCACCTTGACAAAAAGTGGACATAGTGACTTATGCCTCCGAAGTACACAAGTAATAAAGGAGACAACATAATTGTGTAGTTTTGAGTTACTAAGGTAAGATACGCGGGGTTAACGTCTCGTTGACGAGGTCATTAGAGACGGTGAGACGCACTTAGTACAACGACAGGAACTGCGAGACGAGTCGGCCATGGCCCATGTTAAAGAACCATCCCAGCAATCGCCTTTGAGCGATTTCGGGAAACCTTGGAGAACCGAAATTAGGATGACCGGAACCGGGGATCGAACCCGGTTCCTTCCGAATGCGAGTCCAAAGTTTAACCGTTGTGCCACCTCGCTTGGCTTTGTGTTATTAAGGGAGCGAAGAACAGTTTCTATTCGTTTTGAGTAAACATATATTACATGTTCCCACGTTTATTTTTGTGGTTGCGTTTAATATATGTATATATGAATACGTTTCAAACACATTTTTTGCACTGTCAGGAATGTTAATAGTACACTTTTCTTCATGACATTAGTTGAAACGATTGACTATTAATAGTTCGTGCTTTGTGCTATATGTAGGGTTCTCGACTCCTGGCGGCCGATTAAATATCGCCTTTCATGGGTGCAAAGCAACATTAGCACCTGCGCTCCGTCCGGTTGCTCTGCATTGGAATCATGTACTCACGCAATGCCATAGAAGAAGCATTTAACTTGCTCTGCAGTTGCGTTGCACTGCATCGGTGCAAATAATAGGTGGTGATATTTAAACGGCCTCTTGGAGAGAATCATGTAGAGCATTGAAATTACGCGAGTTTTATCAGTGGTTTCTTGTTTCCCCCAACCCTTCATTCCGACCCTGCCCCGTACTCACCTAATGACTACGTTCCCATATCATTTTGAGAACGAATTGTGTATTGAGTCTCGACTGAGCACGAAACCCGTCTACACGCAAACTTTGGATCCGACAGAAATCAATTTCAGTTCGCTGAACAAATTTATGTGTGGTATGTTGGTACAGTTGAAATTTATGTTGGCTGACATGAAATAATTACATACATACAACCACCTGTTTATTTATCTTTCCTAAGGAAAGAGGCTTTTTCTTCCAGTAATTAAGCATGTAAAACATGGTTTATTTGAACAGTACTCGTTCTCTAATAATTTCTAATAAATCTATCACTTCGTCTGTTGACCGCACATTCCTACTAATGTTCGACATTAAATTCTATAGTAACGAACACACGGCTGTTAATAGAAAATCTGAAGGCCGAAACAACTGCCGAGTATGTGTTTTTTTTACTTCCAATTCATTTAGAATAAAATTCGCGTTTCCATGGAATTTTACGCCTGACTCAGTCCGATTCGATCACAATTTTTGGTGTAACGACCTTGAGACTCAAATCGTTTTGAATTCTGTTTCCATGAGCGTTTTCAAAACGGTAAGTGATTGTAAATCTATTTCAAAATGACATGGAAACGTAGTAAATATAACCTTGTACTGTATGTGCCACACGTTTAAAGTTGGAGCTTTCAGAAACGCAATTGTTGCAAAATGGAACTGAAAAAATTACGTTTATTATTTTCCATTAATTTTAACAAAACAACTCACTACTAGCCAATTAGTAAAGATACATTTTTCTGGGTCATTTGTCAAAATATGAATTTATGAAAGGTTTAACTTAACCTGTAACACGTATAGCACCTAACTCTCCACTATACAAACTGTTGCGGCATCTACCGTTTAAAAAACTTTAGCTTAGTTTTTTTTTGTGTAAACGTAAGCGTAGTTTATCGCCGCCCATCGCATCACATCGCGTCATGCTGTTGTGAACGGTACTTTAATGAGAACATTTAACCGGAATTTCCGCATTTGCTGTGAGGCAACTTGTGTCGCGTGTCTTGTCGTAAAAAGGAAGAAGAAGTATTTCACGTAAGTCGACATTGTTCTTAGGGAACGGAAAACAAGTGTCGCGAAGCAGCTTCCTGTTTGGCGCAAGAACTTGTTTATATAATCCACTCTACGGACAACTGCTTAAGTATATCATATCTTCAGGACAATAATTTTTGTAAGTAAGAAAGATGAAGGTAAAATGTACGATGTTAAGGGCTTGTTCCCGAGTTCTTTTCAGACTGGTGCCAATAACTCAAATATTTTTTAACCAAAAGTTTTGAAAAAATTTGAGTCAATGTGCAATCATACGATGCACAATAATGTGGGCACGTTTTTTTAAATAATGTACCATTCGCCAGAAAGAAATTATTTCCTTCATTTTTGCATATTTTCACGACAAAAAAAGTGGTACTTTGGGTAATGAAATCTAAAAAATCGTTCAGTATAAGTCTACAAAAAATTAGGCTACAAATTATAACATATAAGTGTCAAAATTGTGCAGCGAAATTTTGATATGAATATTAGGTAGCAATAAAAAAATATTTTCGAAATCACTGCAAAAATAGGTAACAAGGCCTTAAAGACTATGTGTCAATTGCTAGTTATGTGGGCAATATGTTTTAATAATATACAATTCGCTATAAACATTTACTTTAGAAGGCTTATATACTTTTTATATGACTGTTTAATATCTATAAATCTTATAGCTTAGCATATTTTACTAGTGATCAAAAATTGTCGCAACATCCTTTTATGCATGTTACTGTCCTAAAGGTGATGACAACATAAAATTCCCGGAGACAACAACTGTGAAAAAATTAATGTCTCGTAAACGCACTTGCTTGTGGAGGGGGCCTCAGTCGACGCAGCGACTAGAACAGTCGATTCCTCCCAAGGCGATTCAAATTCGATTCCCGGGGAGTTAGGTCCCCAGGATCTTCGCATGTGGGTTCAATTCGTGGCTGGGTCGATCACTGGATTTTTTTCATGTAGGAATCGTGACGTACGATGCCGCTTGTTAGCGAGTTTCCTTGGGGATCTCCTGTTTCCCTTGCCCCGTCACTCCATCAGTGCTCCACTCTCACACCATGTCTCCCTTCGACAGCGGTAAAGAATATATGTGTTGAGAGCATGGGCCCGAGCTTACCGTCTTTCAAGAGAATTATTTTTAAATTCTATGCGAGAGCCAAAATCATAAAATTGCTTTATAACATTGTTGTAAATTGGTTTTACTATGAAATGTAATTTTTCGAGACAAACTGTATGTAAATTTTACCTAAACTAACAATTAAAATTAAATTTCAGTAATTAACTAATTAGCTACTATTTTGCTGTCTTCTATCTTGTAACATATATTTTCTCTATGTTACGAAAGTCGGTAAAATTTGCTTATGTTTGTTGTTTAAACTGCTTGAAGCAGTAAATGTTTATCTTTTTGGAAGCTAATACCCCGTGCTATAATTTAATTTAATTTGCATTTGTCTTTGGGTGAATCAGTTTATTTTAAGCTCAGTGTAAAATTGTAAAAGTTTCCAATAATTTAACTTTATCTAGACGTATATGTTCTTACTTCAGTGTAGGATATTTATTTACTCCATAGAAAAAATAAGGTGTTACATTTACTCCGACCAAGCTATCGCTAGGTGGGGAACGTTTTGTAGAGAGCTGATAGTTATGTCATAGATGAGGAAGGAGTAGTGTAAACTAAGGAAAGGAACGGTCTTCGGAATAATTGGAAGTAAACGGAAGAAAAATTATCACCTTTGGTGGGATTTGATATTGTTTGTGAATTTAATCAACTAAGTATGTTGAATACCGTAATTCAATTCACTGCGATGGTCTTGAGATGCCTCAAAACAGGAAATATCAAATTAATTATGATATAAGAATATTTCGTGAAGAGGTTTGATTCCGCGACGCCCGGGAGGAAGAGGTTTCGATACCCAGAGCGGAATCGTCGTCTCGAGGGGTCCGAGGAGACGTCTGGAGTGGAGGTCGTCGTCCAGCCTGGTTCTATAGCCTAGTGAGGGCTACTCTTACTATGTTGTTCCTGGTAACCTTCCAGATCCCGTTACGCAAATCGGGAGATGTTTGTTAGCAAGAAAACTACCGGTAAGGTAAACTGCACGGACTTCAAAGAGGTTTACACCACGTCAACTCACGTTAAAATTTTGCTCACCGATATCGAGTGTTTAATCATTATTGCTACACAACACTCGTAGTAGAACACTGCAGATCTGGAGTCATTGATATTTGCAAGATGTCATAAGGAAACCCATGATAAATATCACATGATTGCAGTGTTGTATCCTTAATCTCTCAGTAGTTTGATACGGTGCATAGTCAGATCACTCACCCAATTAAAATGATATTAGGTTACAAAATATTTTTTAAAATTTTTATTTGCACACCTTGACATCAAGTTAATTAAGAGTTAATTTGTGGAAGCTATATTTCTATCAGCATATCTACTGCATCACACACTTTACCAGATAAATAAACAGTAACTTCTACCATTCAAATTTGTTTCTTTAATCCACGCTTACAGTTTACTTGGTTGATGGTGCCGGCCCTTTTACACAACACACTACATACAAAAGAACTCCTTTAAAAATATGTGTTTGTTTATTCAGATGTATGTGTTTGTTTATACAGATGTCACAGTCTCCACACAATTCGAGTATGTAGTTAAAAGTAGTCATAACAAAGTTTCGGAGCGATTTTACGACTTCAACTCCCGTTTATGTTTGAAACAATAATAATCGTCAAGCATGAAGGACTCGGGCCTAGGCCTACGGGTCCCTATTTATGCTATTTTAGTAAGTTTTATATTTTGAATTCTAAAAGAAGCAGATATTGCAAAACCGTTACCGTACATAGAATGTTGGAAATTGTTTGTTTTTCAACCTATTTTTTTTTTTCGAAACGTTAATTCTTATAATTTTGGCTTATTTTTGATTTTAAGAAAATTTATTTAAGTCAATAATAAGCCATAATTACAAAAACTTATGTTTTAAAAAAATTAGGCTACACAGCACAAATAATTTACAACATTTCTATGTAACAGTTTTGCGATATTTCAGGATTTAAAAATAATCTAATTTGCAGAAAAAAAACGTAATAAATACGAACCCGTGGCGTTAAATACTGACCAATATAGCTTAACTTGTTCTTGGAATAGACAATAACTCCGTTACATGCACATGTCATCCACGAACGTGAAAGTCAGTCTCTCGGAGGAAACCTATCAACCGTGACATAAATAACTATTATGACTCGAGGTTTTCAACTGCAGTTTGTCTGGAGTTATTTAGGTTTCGACAGTTTACTCTAGCAGCCACGTATGACGTAGTGGCTACGGTGCTCGCTTCCCACCACACCGTTCTGAGCTCTGTGCCCGGATGGTGACCGAACCGGTCTTTCGCAAGTGGTAATCGTGCTGGACAATGCCATTAGTTGGAAGGACAGCTCCTGTATATGCTGTTTCCTACTCTTATCGGGTGCCAAACAACACCGGTGGTGAGGGGTAGGGGGGTCGGTCAAAGGTAAATTACCCCACCCTTCTGATTCTTTGAAGGAGGGATGAGTGAGTGAAGAGATTTTGGCCAGCACTTAACACCTAGCTCTTTACCGCTGGTGAGGGATGACATGATACGAGCATGGAGCAGTGCCGGAGGGTTTTCAATAACAACACAGCGAAGAAGGGGAGTCAAGGGTAAATTACCCACCCTTCTGAATCTTTGAAGGGGAGAGTAGTGAATGAAGTGATTTTGGTCAGCACTTAACACCTAGCTCTTTACCACTGGTGAGGGATGACATGACACGAGTATGGAGCAGTGCCGGAGGGTTTTCAATAACAACACTGCGAAGAAGGGGAGTCAAGGGTAAATTACCCCACCCTTCTGAATCTTTGAAGGGGAGAGTAGTGAATGAAGAGATTTTGGTCAGCACTTAACACCTAGCTCATTACCACTGGTGAGGGATGACATGACACGAGTATGGAGCAGTGCCGGAGGGTTTTCAATAACAACACAGCGAAGAAGGGGAGTCAAGGGTAAATTACCCCACCCTTCTGAATCTTTGAAGGGGAGAGTAGTGAATGAAGAGATTTTGGCCAGCACTTAACACCTAGTTCTTTACCACTGGTGAGGGATGACATGATACGAGTATGGAGCAGTGCCGGAGGGTTTTCAATAACAACACAGCGAAGAAGGGGAGTCAAGGGTAAATTACCCACCCTTCTGAATCTTTGAAGGGGAGAGTAGTGAATGAAGAGATTTTGGTCAGCACTTAACACCTAGCTCTTTACCACTGGTGAGGGATGACATGACACGAGTATGGAGCAGTGCCGGAGGGTTTTCAATAACAACACAGCGAAGAAGGGGGTCAAGGGTAAATTACCCCACCCTTCTGATTCATTGAAGGAGGGATGAGTGAGTGAAGAGATTTTGGTCAGCACTTAACACCTAGTTCTTTACCACTGGTGAGGGATGACATGATACGAGTATGGAGCAGTGCCGGAGGGTTTTCAATAACAACACAGCGACGAAGTGGAGTCAAAGGTAAATTACCCCACCCTTCTGAATCTTTGAAGGAGGGATGAGTGAGTGAAGAGATTTTGGTCAGCACTTAACACCTAGTTCTTTACCACTGGTGAGGGATGACATGATACGAGTATGGAGCAGTGCCGGAGGGTTTTCAATAACAACACGGCGAGGAAGTGGAGTCAAAGGTAAATTACCCCACCCTTCTGAATCTTTGAAGGGGAGAGTAGTGAATGAAGAGATTTTGGTCAGCACTTAACACCTAGCTCTTTACCACTGGTGAGGGATGACATGATACGAGTATGGAGCAGTGCCGGAGGGTTTTCAATAACAACACGGCGAGGAAATGGAGTCAAATGTAAATTACCCCACCCTTCTGAATCTTTGAAGGGGAGAGTAGTGAATGAAGTGATTTTGGTCAGCACTTAACACCTAGTTCTTTACCACTGGTGAGGGATGACATGATACGAGTATGGAGCAGTGCCGGAGGGTTTTCAATAACAACACGGCGAGGAAGGGGAGTCAAA
>PNEQ01089162.1:0-28563 GCA_003012365.1 Medauroidea extradentata | reverse complement strand
GCGGAGGGTTTTCAATAACAACACAGCGAAGAAGGGTAGTCAAGGTTAAATTACCCCACCCTTCTGATTCTTTGAAGGAGGGATGAGTGAATGAAGAGATTTTGGTCAGCACTTAACACCTAGCTCTTTACCACTGGTGAGGGATGACATGATACGAGTATGGAGCAGTGCCGGAGGGTTTTCAATAACAACACAGCGAAGAAGGGGAGTCAAGGGTAAATTACCCTACCCTTCTGAATCTTTGAAGGGGAGAGTAGTGAATGAAGAGATTTTCGTCAGCACTTAACACCTAGCTCTTTACAGCTGGTGAGGGATGACATGTTTGCGAGTATGGAGCAGTGCCAGAGGGGTAAAGAGAACCAGAAGGTACCTGAGAAAACCCACCGATCAGTGGTATTGTATGGCACGATTCCCACATGAGAAAATTGGGAGATCGACCCCGCAGGGAATCAAACCTGGATCGCCTTGGGGAGGGGGGGGGGGCTCAGTGCTCTACACTGCTCCAACCTTGAATAATCTACAGTGTACTTACAATAATTTTTAAACTTTCTTGTTTTGAATAATAGTATAATTGGAAGTCATTTAATGAAAGCGAAACTCTTCTTGTAGCTTAAATCGCGCAGTCCGCCTTGATTTGTCAGACGGCACTATTGTTAAGTTTTTATTCGGAGTAAAATTGCATTTTATTGCAACGCAAAGGAACTATTACACACATTAATACTCATCGCAATTCCAGCCATACTGGTTTTTACAGCATAAACTATTTTATTTAACACAAATTCATGACCTGAACGTACGTTGCTGTAGTTTGTGTGTAACACACATTAAAATGCACAGTATCGTGACGTCACAGGGACATCAACACGACTGTTCACGTATTTACCGTGCAAAAAAAAAACTGCTCTTTTATTGATGTTCTTCTCGAGTTACACAGACGCAAAGAAAGAACTTATGGTACCGTTGTCCATTAAACGAAACACACTATTAAATAAAAATTTATTTGAAAACTGGGAGTTTCCTTTATTATTAACTATTCCGGGGTGAATTGCCACTGGTTGAAAAGCTGAAAAAAAATAAACGCATACAAGATGACGACCGTCATTTAGCATTGAAGACTAATATCAGAACAGCACAAATTGTGTTTTCCCGACTTGATAATTTAAATTGTTGTCCCCCTGATTATCTTCTTGTAAAGCACACAGTCTTCACAGGACCTTCCTGTGGCTACAAAAATTAAAATAAGTTTTGTACTTTCAAAACTGTTTCCTTGGAGATCTGATAGTGAATAATTCTCTAATTGAAATAACAAACATTATCATTATTAAAAGGCATATTTCACGAGAGAAAAAAAAAATGATTATATACCTACAAATTCTTTATTTGGGAAACTTTGTTTCTAACATTTAATACTTCAAAATTCCAAACAATTACAGCGCATAGAAAGGAATAACAAATCACACCGCAAGACACGAAAGATGACCATGTAATATACGCTGCTACCTGGTACAATAAATTGAAATTTATTGTGAACAAAACATGTGAAATAATAAAATGTGATTTTGCTGGTTTAACGATATAACAATTGTATTTGTTTAAATCATTTACACCTGTTAGCAGAATACTAGAACCGTAAGTTTTATATATATTTTGGGTGTCATAAAATGTAAAATATTTCCTGTGACATACTACTTTCTTATAGTAGTTTCAGACACTTGCTTATATAATTTAGAATGTGTGGGTATTGATATATACATAAAATAGAACCCTGACTGACTGACGGACATATCAAACTGCAGCCCAAACCACTGGACCTATAATTGTGAATTATTTTTGTGTGGGTTCCTTAGGTTGTAGGCGAGCACTACGAAGCGATTTTCCGAAATTCGTTCGCCAAGAGGATTGAAAGGGGTGAAATACGTATAGTAAAATTCGTCTACATAGCTCGAACCTGATGGCCTAGCGTTGTGACTTTTACTTTAATGGGTGAACCATAAAAAGCATATTAGCCAATTTAACGATTTTTTAAATTTAACCGTTAAGGGGTAGAAAGAGCTTAAATGTGTTTTAGATTAACTATCGAAATATATTGAACTCTTCGGGATACAAAGTTGCTTTTGGCTTCAAAATGGCACTGATGTGAATACCCAAAAAGCAGTTCTTCAATTTTTCGAAATTCGACTCCCATAGAGTAAAAAGAAGGGAAATGTGTTTTTATTAATCGTCTGTACAGCTCGAACCCAACGGTATATCGCCATAATTTTTACTTCAATAAGATGCGTATACAAATATGAAACACAAGACTTCAAGACGTTACGATACTTGACAAATTAAGGTAGTGGTAATACGTGAAATGTTTTTTCGATTATTAATCCATATTCACCGAACTAATCAAGATATCGAAGGGCTTTTTGCTTTATATTGATGCTTAAGTAAGTATCCAAAATGCTCTTTAAAAACATTTTCCAAATTTGGCTCCAAAGAAGTAAACAAAGGGTAAAATATGATTTCGGTTCACAATCACCCCACTAATATTTTATGTAGCTTGAACTTGTACATTGAACCTCACCCAAATATTTAAAAAGTAATTTCAGAAATTTTCAAAATTCATCACCTAACGAGGTGAAAAGGGGCGAAAAGTGCTGAAATGTGTTTTTAATTAATCGACTATATATCTTGAACCAAGATGGCTATTGTGTTTTTCACGTCCGAGAGACACCAACACAGCCGTAGAAGAACAGGTCTGGACACTCGCCTGGAAACTTGACCCCCTTGTTGTTTGGCTGTAGTTCACCAAGTTACAGAGAATATTGTGTTTTATTGGCGCTGATGTTAGGGCGGTCGGACTAAACTCCGCCCACTTCCTTTCCGCTAAGATAAACAATTTATCAAAAGGTATTTTTATCTATTTAAGAAATACTTTCTTCGCTCCCAAATTTAATAAAAGGCTCCAGCAATCTTTATTTACTTTATAAATTTAACAATGGAAAAAAGTGAATGTAGTTTGAGTCCGACCGCCCGGAAAACAGCGCCAAAAAGTACGGCATTCTCGGAAACTTGGTGAACTACAGCCAAACAACAAGGGGGTGAAGCAAAATACATAGATAGATAGGCGAGTGTCCAGACCTGTTATTCTACGACCGTGGACACCAATAAATTAGTTTAAAACGTGATTCAAGGGATTCTAGAATTTCAGTCTCTTAGGAGGTGAAAAGACCTGTAGTACGATTTAAATGAATATTCTATATACATCGAACCCTTCGAGATATTCAGATAATTTTTGCTTCAATTAGTTAAATGGCCACAAAGAGGTTTTAAGATTAAGTTCAAAGTTCAAATTCCTTCAATTTCTGTGACGCACGAAAACTGCAAGGAAGATAAAATTAGTGAAATTTGAATGAATTCCAAACGTGGTGAAAAAGTATTATGCAGTCCTTTATTTACTGAAGTTCCTTGACAGCATCAGCCCACATATACCATCTCACTAACCTCAAGGTTGGGGCACCGAATACGTTTATATTTCAGCGATACATTATCCCGCTAAAACTCCCTAATGTCAATTAACTTCAAGTGAAGGTTTTGAAAAAACTGAGTTATTATTGAGGTCAGCATCACCAATGGTTATACTCGTGGGAAATCAGTCTTAGTATCACGTAAACTACGTATTTCATTCAATTACCCTATTACGTTGAAGATTCTGTAATTACTCCACAGTGTCAACTTTGCAGGGCTATAAATAAGGCCCAGGTGAAATCGCTGTTAGCGGCAGGGACAAACTTAAGACTGCTTTCCGCGTGGACAGCTTCAGCTACTTATCCTGCTGCAGAGTTAAAACAACTAGCAGATTTGTCATTCTAACACATGATGACTGAACTACCTATCTGGTGTGCAAAGAGGTTTTTCAATTAAAGTAAATATTATCTGCTATGAGTAAAACACTCGGGCAAGGCCGCGGGCACACTGCTAGTGTGTGTGTTGGTGTGTGTGTGTGTGTATATATATATATATATATATATATATATATATATATATATATATATATATATGTGTGTGTGTGTGTGTGTAACATGGAAAATGGTTTTATTTTCGTGTTAAATCCGTGTTTTATGATGCATGCTAGAAGAGTACATGGACCAAACCCAAATGCATGAACGAATGAATCTGTTACTTACGGACTTACTTAGAAGTATCGACAAAACGTTTTATGTCATACATTCAACGCTCTTTCGGTTCGCATTTTTGATTGAAGGATTAAAAACATATGCAAATTTGTTTGGTCTATGAGTAATGGTCTACATGTGTACATAAATGTTACTTCGTTTTTATGAACGTGCCCAGTTCCGTTACACGATTTTTTTTCGCAGCTAACTTTGAGGCTGAGTAAATGAATCTCGCCCTATCTATTCGTAAAATGTGCACACCGATGAGAAATGTGAGAATGAGTTATCGAAATTCTGTGCCATTTAAATGGCTTCCGCCCGTTTCATTTCCGTTCATCGATTTATAAAGGCGTGGTTAAAATATACAATAAATGGAACCCACAGCTTCCATTTGCGCTGTCTACGAATGCGCTGTTGAATTACGACATTTGGATATAACCAGCACTGAATTATCTAATCAAAGCGAGTTACAATTATCTAATATTAGACGAGCATTAAACGAAACAGTTTTTTTTTAAGTTCCTCGTAAAAATTTCAGTAAGCCACTTAAAGCGGAGACTATCTGCTTATAGGATGTTCACTGTAAACTGAACACTCAGCAGAACTTGCAATTAATTAAAAATTTGTTTTATTGCGCCAATATAATTAAACTTTTGGGAGTTTTGAAAGTTTACACTGGTCTTTAATTACATGGAAGTTTTAGTATTAATAATAGCAAAGATAACTGCGAAACGGCCGAAAGAAGACTTTATTCAGTGCTCATTTTATTGTGAACGGCCTATAGTTTGGTTGGCTTAAGGTGGCCATCTGGGCGATGGTATTTTGCGCGATCGAGGCCTAGAAGCGCGGAGACGGTAAGGATGAGACAGCATTCACGCCAAGTCTCATCTTAGCCTTTAGGCACAAGTCACAGAACTGGTGTGTAGTATTCTAGTCGCCATTTCGCTTATATGAGACGTGATATTGAAGATAATGTTGTATTATACAATCCTTTACCTTAGAAAAGATTCCGTGCCAAGATATTCATATTTTAAAGGACCGCAGAGACACCCATTTTCACTATTTTCGGCTTGGCCAGACGGCTACCTTTATACTCTACTATTCTATGTGATTTGATTAAATTTATTAGTGAAATTGGCTATATAATCGAACAACCAAGAATACTTAAAATATTATTTATTATCTACCTTACACGTATTCAGAAACCGCAAATTAAATGTTCTCAAACGTAGGAGTGTACGTTGTAGTAACTTGATTCACAAGCCGGGATTAAAGTCGCAATGTCCAATTTCTTTTTTATCTTACTGTGAAACTGTACTAGTTTATTTACAGAATATGTATGGAAAATAGTACGAATTTTCTAATCCAAGGATTTTTATTTTAATAACAAAAAAAATATTTGAATGTTACAAAGCGAGAATTGGCTGAATAAATGTCAATACAATAGCCACACCCATGTGAGTATATTTAATCAGTGTGTGTGACCAATTTATAAACATGTTTGCAAATAAATTTAAAGCTAGCTACATAGTTACAGATGTAACACAGCAGATGTTAATACATCCTACAGAAGTGTCGGCGAAGACCACATTTCCCGTACCTTCTCCCTGGACGCAGTTTACTGCAGATTATTACCGTTTCACCAGCACGGCGCTACATTAATGCTCCCCTGGTAATTCTGCAGCCCGCATCACATTTGCCGCAACTGTGGGTCACAATGACCCGAGGGGTGGTAGGAGATGGGGGGATATTAAGCGGCACGTCATCAAGAGAGGGACCAGAGCGTGTTCGCGGACGCAGTTTTTACAATTAATTAGCAGGGCTATTGAATGGCTGTAGGGGAAGGGGAGGGAGGAGGGTGTTGTAACATTCGCCCCGAGGGTTTGCTCGTAATTGCCGCCCTGCTGCAGGTGAAATGCAGAGGTGTACAGCGAACATTGCTCGTCTGGGCTCGGATATTTCCGGACAAGTCCGCGCCTCAACAGCGTACGGAATCTTATGCCTTATTTTCCCAGTCTTATTTTGATCAACCTTTCACACACACATATATATATATATATATATATATATATATATATATATATATATATATATATATATATATATATATATGTGTGTGTGTGTGTGTGTGTGTGTGTGTGTGTGTGTGTGTGAAATTTCCGCCGGCTTAAAACCACTATTTTTCTTTTTTTTATGTGACCTTGTAAAAAGTTATAATAATGATAACAACTATGGTTAGTATTTTGTTTTTATTTAAATGTACGAGATGCATCTCAGGACTCTAATTTATTAACGCGGTATTTCTGTATTGTTAAAATTCGTGTTGAAATATATGAAAAGAACATAACGAAACAAACATCCACAAATAAATGACTTACAAATATTTTAAGAAGTAACAAAATATATTTCTACTATTAAAAATATTTTATATTAACCCTTTAATCCACTGGGTAGTATAAATAAAACTGAGATATTATTTATCTCATTATTTATTTATTTTTTATACAGCATGTATCTGATGTCTCAGTGCTTCCAACAATAATTAAGTCTTAATTAATTTGTAAACAATAATATTATTTTGCACACTTGTACATGCCAGTGTATGGTAGATTACTAAACACCAAAAACCCCACTTTAAGTCTACACGTTTTTTAACGTAAGCATGGAAGATCTAGAAAACAACAAACACAGCTAATGATAATATTAGCTAGCTTTATGAGCAAACATTTACCCTTAATCATGCACTTGTTAAGGTCGATCTCCTGCGCTAAAATTAAATGAGTCAGAAATGGTTCTTCAGATATACGTTACTAGAGAAATAATAATTGCTTAAAAACTGAGTAATACCGATTGTCTAAGTTTGTGGTTCCTTCCTTTTTTATTTTTTTATTTTTTTGCAAATTGACATTGACTTACATGTATATATATGGACGACATCACAAGCGTCTCAGTGCTAGGCCAATGTTTTGCTGGGTAAAGGAAATAAAATAGACACTAGATGTACTTATTCTACACTCAATCAGCAATAGTAAATATATATGGGATCTGGGTAGTAATATTTGAATTACTTTCAAGAACACCATTAACATAAGACGAAAAAGTGGGAACCGGAAGAGTAATTCAAAATCTCTAGGTTGTACATCAAACATGAAAGAAGAGAAGATTTAGGCTTCAGTTTTTAATACGCTGCCTTTTTGAAATCATTGTGTTAAATAGAGAATGGATGGTCAATTACCACGGTAGAAGTATACGAATGCGATTCGGGAAGGTTTTCATATAAACTGATAAGACACTCGTAGAAAGTGTAAGTATTTAGAACTAAGCTCACTCAAAATTTAGGCCTAAACTCGTCAATGAAAGCAAATATAGTTAACATTATTGGCTATGGGACTTAATTAAACTTCGAAAATAACTAAAAATGGCAAGACATTAAAATATTTGTTTAAATTCAATGAGCTTTAATAATCCTGCTTTGCTGGAGCCTTTTTATAAGCGATTAATTAATTTTACTTAAATTACTTTTAAAAACTAGTAATAAAATTATGTACAAATTTACTAAACCAAGAAAAAAACTTCCCATTTCAGATGATTCCGATGCCTTAAGTTACGAATTTGTGGTGACAGGGGCAATATTTTCATTCAGTGACAACTGACATGACTTTACTTAAATAATGCATGTATTGTTAATTTTGTAATGAGGTTTTTGTGATACATACACACACACACACACACACATATATATATATATATATATATATATTAATGTTAGAGCAACGAAATTGTGTAACAATAACTCAAATATATTACGTTAGTCTAACTGTCTGTAGAACATTCTTAACTATATTAAAATACTAATTGTATGAAGTATCTTGTATCTTTTCTGCAGCAATAAAATTTTTCTCTGCAGAAGGTAGGCATGCGTGTGTATATATATATATATATATATATATATATATATATATATATATATATAATGAAGTGTCCTGACACACTCACTCACTTATAAACGCACAGCCCAAGCCGCTGTACCTAGAACCATGAAATTTTGAGGGAAACTTGCAATTGTCCCGTAGGCACACACTATTAAAGGATTTTTCGAAATTCGATAATTAAGGGAGTGAAAAGGGATGAAATAAGCTTAAAAATAATCATCGATATCTCATGAACCGGGAATGCTCTCATAAATTTTTTAACTTCATAATATTGCCCAAATAAATGAATATTCGCAAATTTTTCGATTTTTGCGAAATTAAAAAATTAAGTGGGTGAAAAGCCGTAAAATGTGTTTATCATTAATCCGTGATTTCTCCTAAACCATTTCTAATAGTGAGATATTTTTGTAAATGATGCTTAATTAAATATCTTAAAAGTGTTTATACAATTTTTCGAAATTCGCCCTTGAAAGCGCTTAAAAAAATAAAACATGTTTTTTATTAATCACACTTATCTCCTTAACTAGTGGAAATATTTAAATGATTTTTGCTTTAAAATAAATCTTACATAAATATAAAAATGTAATTTCATGATTTTTCGAAATTTGTCCTTGGAAGCTGTTAAAAAAATTAAGCGTGAATTCAAATAATCATCTGTACCGCTTATACTCGTTGAGATATCGAAATGATTTTTTGATAAGAATGAAGCATGTGTAAATATCTACTAATGAAATTCAGCTTTTATGTAATTCGAAAATTAAGTAGGTGAAAAGCAGTAAAATGTTACAGTCTACGGAAAAAAGAAAATGATCACGGAGAAATAATTAAACAGTAGTTCCTTTTTGCCAACCTACCCATAAATTAAACCTCTTTGGACTGTATCCTGTACATACGAAAGAATTATCACGGCGTGCCTTTAACATTCACTCAGGTATTGTATAAAGTTTGTGGTGTGGAAGGGGTGGGGTTACGGGTTCGTATCCCGTGCAAGACTTTGCGATGGGAATTATTATGACATCATAGGAGCATATTGCGCGCGCTCTTTACACTGAGCTAAGACAGTTAATTATAGTTCACTGTTATTGAGTACGCTAGCTGTTAAATGCCTTCGTCAAATACTTTGTCCAGAATTACTGTTTACATTACATAATTTCACGCGGGCAAAGCCGCAGCCGGGCAACTTCTTCTAGAGATACAAAAATGAATTAAAAACAAAGATGTTCAGCAATTAAAGTACGCTCGGAGAGTTGGACTGGATGAAGCTGTTTGTATTTGTTGTTTTAAAGGTGTACAGAAAATAAAGTAACTCCATCAATTAATACGTGATTAAAAGTTTGTTACTCTTTTCTATAGTACACGTGGACGAAGCCGCAAAGGGACAGCTAGTATATATGTGTGTGTGTGTTTGTACGTATGCATGGTTATAACGAGAAAGCAATCACGTATGACTGGTAGGATAACAGAGCAGATTATAGGTAACACATTAGTTTTATTTGCTCAGTTTGATCATGGTAGTTGTTACGGTATACACAAATCTACACTGTTCTTCAAAATTCTATCAATACAAGTATGATATTCCCTACAGCTCGTATATGACTGCTAGAAGCACCACTAAATTATGTTATAATGGCAGTACTAGTACTGTACAAGTTTGGTTATTACTAAACTTATTTTAATGTGCTTGCCCATGAAAATCTTATTTTTCCGGATGCTGTATGTGCATTCGGACCGATAATGATATTGCTTTAGGTACACAGAAGAAATAAGATGGGAATCGGCGATGGTCTAAACATAATGAAATGAAAAAAAAAAAACACATCCAAACTACATGCCACGGTCTACGGCTTGAAGAATACAGAAACCATTTACATAAGTATTTTGTATTTTAAAAAATCTAAAAGTAAAAAAAAACTTACGTTTTTTTTTTAAGTTAAAATATTTTTTGTAATGGTTTTATATGCTTCAAGCCGTAGATCTTGGCATGTAGTTTTGATGAGATTTTTTTTTCCATTTCATTATGTTTACTGGTTTTCAAGTTTTACGTGAAGTAAAAATATGCAAATTTTGACTTTGAACTGACATTATGGAAAAACTGTCGGTGCTAAATTTTTTTCGAAAGAGGAAAATGTACTTTTAAATAATGTCTACGAATATAACCCTATTTTATACAAATATAAAACTATGATTTTTCCGCTCTGGAACGCCCTTAAACCAACGTTAAAGCACAAAACAAGTAGCCGCGTTACTTGGGTGAAAAGGTTTTTAAAGATAAAGTTTGTTAGGGTACTCGTAACATAACTTTCAACCTTCCGTTTTTTAAGGCAGGGGATGCCAGCACTCTCCAATATTTCTCAACTGTCAGATTCTCTTTCATCTCCCGAATGCTTTTTGAGTTCAAATTTTATTATTTGAAATATATATATTCTAGGATGATATGTTCCTAATTGTTAAACTGTCGGTCACATTAAAATGTCAAGTTTTATTAATCAATAGTGTGTCATATCAAAGCGTTCGTGCCTGTAGTTCGTGATCACTTGTATAAAATCGCTAAGTGTACAAAATTCTAACGTAAAAATAATTGACAGTTTCATTCAAATATGTTCCTTTTTCTGTTATTACTATAAAATAATTTCACCTACATTATACGCAATTAGCCATTGCTTGTGTCTTGCACAATTGGCTGAGATAATATCAGCTGGCCAGGAACACCGTAAATTAAAATTTCTATAGCCTGATATAAACGTAGGCGTACAACTTTGTATACAAATAAAATAATTATTTTAACATTAGGAATTAACAAGTGCTGCATGTCAATTATTTCTTATTACAACGTAAATCAAAGCACATAGAAGAAAAGTTAAATTTTTTTTCTGTTTTTTTTTTATTTTTTTTTTTATTTATTTATGTGCCGTTGGAACAGGAGCTACTGAAACATAAAATGAATCCCCGGAAGATATTTTTGTTTCTGGAAAAGCATTGTTAGGTGTTCCATCTTCGTGGAAATAACAAAATGAAAATTTCACGTGTTGTTCTGTGCTAGGTGATTTGCATACCATTCGACAAAGGAAAATCAGACGAACATATGTGACAAAAAACGAGACCGAGAGAGAGAGAGAGAGAGAGAGAGAGAGAGAAGTAATAATCACGTGCGTTAGTTAGCACAGTTCTCTGCTCACGTTCGTTTGTTCTTTGTGAATACATTCGTTTGTATTTTTCACGTTCTGAAGCCATACGCGCTCTGTTGAAGTAACTTTTTCCGTACAACCACCAGCAGTTTCCGCTTTCTCTGAATCACCGTTACGTGTATTATTCTTGATTTTCACAAACCTACGCTTTAATAAACGCGTGTTCAATATAAAATATTTTCGAAATCTATCACATTTATAAACATATGCTCATATCAAATAACAATATGGGCCTGGTAAATTGTATTTCTATAAATACATTTTAAAAAAGTAATATTATGACAATTCTTTATATATGTTTATTAATTTTTAAACTGCTGTTAGTTTTGGCAAAGGAAACACATAAAGTTTTTCTTAGATTCGACGCATTAATTTATATTATTGTACTCGTATTATGATTAAGTTAACAGGATTGTTTATATAGCAAACGAAGTACTGCGAAGGAATTCACACATGATCGTTTATTGCACTACTGCAATTTATCGTTTCATGAATAGACGTCTGTCATATATGGCTATTGAAAACTTTTTTGACATATTTGGCTTAAACAAAATCGACGTACATTATTAAAAAGTTCAAATATTCATTAAATTTTTCAATTATCTGCGATGAAATATAAGAACAAAACATACTATTTTTGTTAAAGCTTCTGGACTTTAATCCCACAAACTATAAGTCACGGAAATTTTTTAATTTCCTTTTTGACGGTCCAGTGTTGTTTGCGAGTCGCGTGTAACAGCAAATGCCATTTTAATCCTGGGGATGTTCGATGTGTGAGACGTTGTAATATGTGTAAATTTGATATAATTTGATATAATATTTATGGGAGTAAAATATACTTTTAGAACAGTATTTTAGTAAAATATGACTCTGTAAATTTTCAGTTACTATTTTTGTGTCTTTGAGCTTGCTAATTTTTACCTGACAGTTGTAACACTTCCTAGGGTGATATTTTTATGTGATCGCTGTGTTGCGTCTGATCATTTCCTATTTTACGAAAATGCAAGTAAGAAAATTTTTTTATTGAGCCTCTTGTGTATGAAGTACGCTAGTATGTTGCGCATACTTAGGGCGTAAAAATTCAATAGAGTTGATGATTAAAGTTAAAGAGAAGGGGGAGCATTAACAGTTAAAATATCCCTTTTTGCCACGGCAAAAATGTTGGTTTTAATGTGAACAGCTGCAGAGAAGCTGTGCAAAAAAATTGTGTAAATGTTACAGTAACGTTAACAAAAATTGTGTTATATTTAAGAAAGTTTGTTTCAAAACTTTACGGTGTAGTAAGTTGCAGTATTTTTAACACAAACTTACAGAGAAACTTATAATTTTACGAAAAAAAAAAAAAAGTAAGAGTGGCATGAAGAATGTCAATTTTCCACATTTGCTTTGTTGTGACGCATTTTTTCTTTGCCGCTAGCTACATACCTTTGCTGTTAAGTCACTTTGCAAAGGTTCATATCGAAAACAAATTATTATTACAAAGGAAGTGTTTTTAAGCCCAGTGTACATAAAAAAATAAACAGTAACAATGTTAGTTACAAAATGTTTATTACAAAATGTTATCAACAAAATCTAAGCTAATTGTACACTATTTTATAGCAACGTATATATAAACTGTGTTAATAACTATCAAAGTTGTAATAATGATGAACGGAAGTTGATAACAGTGTTGATGACAAAATTGCCTACAACATTGATGATAATAATGCTGGTAACGTTTGTTACCAACATCCTTTGCTCTAGACCGTCCAAGAATGGGCCAGGAAAGTAATGTTTGCATCAGTGTTGGTGACAAGTTATTAACCTGTTTCCAAAATTCATAACTTTTGTTGCTGGTAAATTATTTCTACTAAATGCCAGTTACAAATGTTACTAACATTTTTTATAAATAGTAATAAAGTTAATAAGAGAATGATGGTAGCAATGTTGATAACTAGAGGCACGAGAATTCCGCGTATTAATGTGGTAGCAGCCTAAACTTCTCAGTCCGATACACACACTGGCCAAAGTCTAATATCCATTGGCTTCTAACTGTAAAAGCGAGTAGCCCCACGAATTATTTCGTTATTTACTACTGGCTTACAACATCTAAAGGCGTGTCAAAACTGCTGTCATATAATCACGGAAGTAACAATGATATACAGGTTATTGGCGTTCAACCTGACATACGATAAATAAGCTACACTAAATACTGGTGCCTTCCTTTATATCATAAGGTGAACAATTTTCAAGCAGTGTTACAACATTGTTAATAACTTTGTAGAAAACACGTGTTATCAGCAATGTTATCGATGGTATAAACTAGGCTTTATATTGTGAGAATGTTGTAACTGGAATCAGGAGAGGAAGGGACATAGAGTACATGGGAGGAACTATTGTAACTTCCGTCAGGTTACTGCTTATGACAGACTGCACAAGTTCCACGAAGGGAGACTAGGCGAGGGGGTGGACGTAATGATATCAAACTTATTCCGCGAAGACACCCCCAGCCCTTCCCTGCACCCCATTCACCTGCTGCTTCCAAGCAGGAGAGATGTCAAGCGGGATTATATCTCGCCAGACATCGCTGTGGAGACTCCCTTTCCCTCCTCAGATCCTTGGCGAACCCCTTTTAACGGTCCCGCGAATCTCACGTCGAGCTTGATAATCCTCAAAACCGCCCGCTCGGCTGTCTTGGCGCGGGGGATGACTATATTCTCAAAGCTGTCGCTCGTCAAATTTCTTATCCAGTGAGCTCAAGGAGGAAGGCAGATGCAAGGCAAAACACGGCAGCATTTTCCAACTACTTTAAGAATGTTATCGGTTGATTCCAGGTGTTAGACTAACCGAATCTTTGCACTGTCCAGTCGAACAATTTGCAATTTCTTAGGCTGCATTGTAAAAATAAACTACGTATGTAGTATGGGAAGATATTTCTTTTTATCAAAACACAGAATGAGTAGAGCCAGGGAGTTTTTGGTGAAACTAATTTTGCAACCGTTAATTTCAATGCCTTATATGCATATCTACAGCTCTAATTCATGGCTAGTGGTTGGATGTTATTAATAATCAGTATCTTCGGTTTCTACCAACAAATAACAGACGTGTGGTGTCTCAGTAACCTTGTTTTGATTTGCACGGTAAAATGACTGACACCTCTGCATTTGTACGTTCTTCCAATAACCATGTTGCAGAACTACAGTTGTGAACGCAAGGCAATGAAACTAATTGTTGCAAAATTATTTCCAACGAAAATCACTGGCTCGAAGTATGGGGCACATTTCATAATTGAATGGGGCTATGGAGAATGCATCGAAGCTACAAACGTAAAGAACAGGCAAAATACTAGTTCCTAAACTATTACACATTTAAGCTTTAGTAGCTAAGCAACCATAGTCAAACAGAGGGCATTTGAAAATGAAAGTGTAGTGAAAAATGTTTCATGTTCTTCTTTATCAAATGCGGGATGGTCTCTTTCTGCATAACAACATTCAATTCAGAACGTAAAAAGAGAAAATATAGAGCACTCGTGCCATACAATTTTGTTTTTCCAAACATTTTGTAAGATCGCTACGAGTAGTTTATGGGAAAAATTTACCACACGTATTTTCTTAGCACTCGTATAAGTCAGCGTGGCAAATTTACAAGTATTTGTTATAGTGTCCGCACGACATTAATAGCCACACGTTGTATTTTCAGAATGATAAAATTGTGATCTTTGGCGAGCGCCTAGCAACAACGTTACTGCTCGTGGTATTCCAAGTGAAGATGGCCTGGAAGCAAGGTCGCGAAAATAACGGGATGACCCGAGAAAACCTACCAGTCAACATAACGTCCGTTGTGTTTCCTATCTGCTTACCTGGATAGCCCTCGTAGGAGACTGTTGGTCAGACCACTAAGCCTTTTACCACCCTGGAGGGGAACGAAATGAAATTACGTAGTGTATCTGGAGATTATATGTAACACATTTCCTGAGGAAGGTAAAACGTTAATTTGACTATACCAACGTCAATAAAAAGGAATATCGGCCTAATTTCCAGCGAGAACACTCCGCTCTGGAACTCTTTTGGGATCAATTCCAGACTGCGGCAAGGTTCGGCAACCCAAATGAAATAAACCTTAAATATGGAACAGCTTTCAAAAAGTAATACAACGGTCCCGTGTTTCCTGGATTTCCCTACTCTCATACCTGCAAAATGACTTAAGGTTCTGTTAGCTGTGGTGTTAAGTTCTGTAAACTTTGCTAGCACTTACGGGGGTAAAAGGGAAATTAATATTACAATTACGTTTCAATAAAGCAGTTTTAATGATAACGCTAATAAACTATATTTTTTCTACCTAAAATTTCTGAAAATATTCTGACGTGTATTAAAAACTTAACTTGTATTTATTTATTTACTGTAGAATCGAAAAATAATTTTACATAAAATTAATGTAATAAATTTTAAATATTTTTCTTAAAACTCTTTCCCGTTTTACAGAATTAGGTTAAAAAATTATCTTTATAAAAGTGGTAATTTATTTTAACATCGTTCCCATATTCTAACTTTGTAGCTCAAAGCTAAGTAAGCATACGTGTATGTATTTTGGTGGATAATTTGAGAGACAACTGTAAATGTTTTCATGCACTGAATAAAAGGTCGGAAATGCATACTTACATTTGCTATGCATTTATTTTAAAGTAATCAAGTACGTCACGTATAATCTTGTTAAGCGGCAACCAAACATATAAGAAACATTTTTTTCTAACTTTTTGCCCAATTGTTTTAAAAGTGATAATTGATAAGTTAGGGGCCGCGGTGATTCGCCTTCCACCTAGGCGATCCGAGTTCGATCCCAGGCGGATTTTTTTTCGGGGGACTACCGTTTCCCTCGCCTCTCTCATTCCGTCACTGCTTCACACTCATCTCACCCGACCTAATCCGCTCTTGAGGTCGGGCGCGCGACAGGTATGTCTTGCTAGTTTAACAGCCGACCCAACATTCACCCCGGCCTTCCCTCATACACGAGACCATGCTCGCAGGCGGGAACATGTCGATTTTTTTCAAGTGATAAGTCATCATATATTTTTTTCGTCATAATTTTATTTTACACAGATTTGTCTTTTATATAGTCGCATTATGACGAAAAGATTATAAGTGCACAACTATTGCAGCAATATGACCCCAGTTAACTGCCTGGCTCAGAATTGAAAGACTTGTGAAAGTTGACATAAGAACACTTATGTTAAATACAAGGTTGTGCCAAAATTATTTTTGATAATACAGTTAATAAATATACAAGCGGACGTTCTCTACCGTTCCCAACCTTGGCAACGGAAAACTATTTTGCAAAAAGTGAGTTAATTTGTTCTTTGTCAGATCAAAACGCATATAGTGACTAGGAAAGAAGTTCAGCAAAATAAACACGTACGTATGATCATTATTGATATTTACTCTTTTCATTAAAAAAATAAACATTGGACAACTTTTTTCACATTATTTGTCACTTTTTTTTTCAAGAATGTCGTTTAAGTTTTAACTTACTAAGATGTGCATTTCAATACAAAGTGATTTTAGGTTCTTACACATTTCAATGCAGGAATATTGAAAACGATAGGAGATAAGTGTGGGTGTACGTGTGTGTTTATATATATATATATAATTATATATATAAATATACACCACTTAATATTTTAGCCAAAATTAAGAAATCTTTTCTTCTAGTATTAGAAATTATGTAACAATAATCGCATATAGAGTAAAGTGTGTGTTGGATTTTATCGTATGTTACTAGAATATTCTTAGAGAATTACTTATGTAATGTTCTATGTAACCACATATACTATTTGTAAGGCGTATCAGTGGCATAGATGTAAGGGCCATAACTTATTTCAAGAGCAAGGGACATGATATGTTTAAGGGTATAAACACTTCAGCAAGTTTCATTGTAGTGTACCTGTATTTAAGCCGGAAAACACTATATATGAGATGATTTTACTCGCACACAACTTTATATTATGTGTGTTATATGTATTCACATAAAATACCTTGTTTATATACATTTATGTACAGTTATATACATATAATTTCTTTAAAAATATAACTCTTTATAACTATTTAGAAGGAAAATTCTTTTTACCAAAGTAAATTACTCTTTATACAAGAGAACATATAATAATGAATTAGGGAAATGTAAAATCACATTAAATTGGTACTCCTCAGAAACATTATGCTGTAACATGAAAATGATTTATTGAAGAAAACGCCTACCCAATCAGTAATTCACTAATTAGTAATTCAGTAAGGCACACAATACACTGTATTGTTAACTCGTCAATAATATTAAAACAAATAGGCCTACGGGAACATATAACACTAAAAATTAAATTATAAAAGGTCATTATTTATTTACATGCAAATTTAAATATAAAAGAAGGCAACATAAATACACAAAATTAAACTGAAAATTTTGGTCGCATGTTAGTATGCAGTTTTCACTGGAAGCACTTGGAACAATTGGCATTGTATTGGCAAAGGGAATAAAAAAACCGGACGTAACATTTTAAAACGATTCCAATTAGCTTCGAGTAGTCGTATTAATAAGTACACTGTTTGCAATCACTTACATATTTATTGACAAAAGATTTAGTTGATAGTAAGTGGAATCAAATATTATCATTGTTTATATTTATAAAATGACCTGTGCCTAATATGCTAGCTTTTAAAAACTTAGTAGAATTAATTTACATTAAGGAAAGCATATTCAACTGATTCAGTGATTCGTGAAATGCGATTCTTGTTTTTCTATTTTCTTTTAAATAATAACCGCGGGATAACAAAATGTTCCTATTTTACAGAAACGCCGTGCACAATTTTGTTAAAATCATGATTTAACATGTTTACTAATGTAAGTTTGGCGAGTCAAGATACAGCTGTTACGCATACTACCACACACTTATTTCAAGGTACAAAATAAACATACCTTACACATATGTTTCGTGACGAAATTATTCTTAAAAACCAATGAAATATATTAGTGTTAACATTTTTAATGACATCCAACAATACTTGCTGCCAGGATGTATGTTCCGTTATAAAATGTAAGACAAAATATATTCAAGAGAAATTTCCTGTAGTCTAGGAATAATGGATAAAAATATAATGCCATCTACTTTTACGCATCCCTGCAGCCTTCCTCTTCAAGTTTGCTTCTTGTGTATTTCCAGCCCTTATTTCTTCCTCTGACGGGCAAGCTATTCACTGATATCTTGTTTGTATATCCGTCTTGACGGCCTGCTCTTGACAAGAACCTTCCTACCCTGTCTTAAAAAATACGCTCATTTTATTTGTATAAGTGTATGAGAAAATACGAGTATCATCTAGTTTTATTATCCTGACAACTTTATTTGTCTGTTGCGCGGCCGTATGGCTGAAGACATAAAGGCCAGAGAAAGAAATGCGTAAGAAAACATGCATGAGTTGTAAAATTCTTACCTGCAAAATACATAGCAAGGAAAATTATGTGATACCGAAAAAGGTAGAGAAATGTTTAAACATTGACCTTGGATTCGTGAGCATCTGTGTTCCATTCCAGACCCGGTAATTCTGAATTATATTTTCCAGGCTTTTTCCGAAATTTCTTCATGTAAATGATAAGATGATCTCTCAATACTGGCCGTGACGTATCACCTGCCCCCCCCCTCCCCGCCTTCATACGTACACTAACCGTCTCACCAACAGTTTTCCATTTCCCTGGTCGGTGGGTATTCTCGGGGATCTTCCGTTCTCCACGACAAACCCCCCTCCTCCCTTTATCCCCCGGAATTGCTACGAACTCACATCATGTCACACTTCACCAGCACAATAGACCTCATCGATAAATCCCGACCCAAATCTCTTCACTTCACTTTTGGCCATTCAATATAAAAATTCAGTGTCATAATTTCAATGCGTGTCTTCACACAAGTCATAGTCGTTTTTTTTATTTTGTACAAAAATATATTATTTTCTACTGACGCTGTGTTTATTTTCAGCTATTTTATCGTTCGCAATATTAAACAAACCATTTGCGACGCGAAAATTCTTTCCACGTAAGTGCAGTGTTTGCGTTTGATACTGAAGTTTGTTACCAATATCCATTGTGTGATTTGGTATGAGCTCGTAGATATACGTATTCCGATAATTCACCCGGTAAGGTTTGTTTTCCAAACGATTTACTGTAGACTGTATACGTATTTTAAGGCTAACTTTACTTAGGAACCATACGATGTTCCTATAAATTATAATTATATTTAACGTTATACTTTACTACTTGTGTATCATATCTATGAGTGATTGTACTGTCTATGAACATTGTAAACTCATTTTGCTGCTCCGTTCGGGAGGATTCGTGTATGTTCCTGGCATAGCTATCCTGTTGACTTGATTTTACGAAGACTCTCCAATCAAGTATAAAAATCCTATTATTTACCAATCATATTTTAATTAACTTCAGGTTAACATTTTGAAAATACCATCAGTGTTTATATAACATGTCAGTTTTAAGCAGCACGATATTACTGTGATTCAATTTTAATTATGGTCCCTAATATAAAGTAATTAACTCTCAAAATTTTTCATACCTTTGCAATTAGAATAAGTTATTACAAGATACTTAGCCAGTAGAGACAATGTAACCAGCACATATAACGCGTTATTGTATTTGACATTTCAAAAATTCTCCTAGTACTCGCAGGAGTATGCTTATGCCAGTGTTGCATCATGTTGTTGTACCTCACTCAGTTAATTACCCCTCCATCGAGTAAGTGTTCTGCATCGAAGAGGAAATACCTGGTTCTTGACCTGAACTTTGACCTGTACTGCGTGGACGTGCTCTGCGGTTACCACATTTCCCGGAGTCTCACTAAATAATTCATTCCGTTCCTCCGTGCACTGGCACATGAGTCTGAGATCTTACTGTTCCGGATTATTGCTTTCGACTGTAGGAAAAGGCTCTATAAAATGCGATGCTTTGTACTAATTTTTAATAAAAAAAAAACTTTCTACTCTGATAAGATTTGGGTTGAATGCTTTGCTTTACGGCTATAAATAATGACACGTTTAACAAGAAATTTCAAATTAATTTTAAAATTGTACTAATACAAGAAGACGTACCTTCTATACTCTATCCATTCTAAGGTTGCAGCTAATTCATTCAAGTGAATGACCATAACGTTTTTTATACAGCGTAAATTTTATTTGAAATATTGAAAAAGACAAGGTAACTGTGTTACAGCACAATCACAATGTGAGAAATCAGGATATGATTAAATTGCTTTGATTTATTTTGCTAGCAATTTTCATTTCTGCTGCAACCTTAGGGTGCACGAAGTATAATTGAGTTACACGAATATGTGTCACTTATTTAAGTAACATTTAGGACAAAAAATGTATAATGAATAAACATTTAAAATTATGAACAATCTAAATACCGCTTTACTGATCAATTGAACAAGATACGCAATTCTAGTACACGAAGTGAAGAGATTCCATTAAGTAGTCAGCATCGAGGTCTTTAGCACTGGTGAGGAGGGACAGCATGTAAGTACGGAGCAGCGCTGGAATGAAGGGGTGGGAGAAACGGAAGATCCCCGACAAAACCCGCCGACCAGCGGTACGTGCAGCTAGGTTTCTACATGCGAAAATCCTGGGACCGACCCCACCGGGAATCGAGCCTGGTTTGCCTTGCTGGGAGGCGAAATCTCTAGCCACTGTGACAACCGCGGGTCCTTCAGCTCTAGTAAAAATGTTTGACCATTTTTGCGAAATGTATACAATAATCTTTCAGGCAATTATGTCGTTCTCTTTTCGATTTCCTCTGCTTTCATAATTCATACTCATGCGCGTTTTAGTTTATGCTATGACAATTCTCGTGTAACGTAGTCATACATATTAGCATTTGGAATGAAACATGTCAGAATATTCTGTTACACAAAATAGTAGCATTGGTGTATATTTTCACATAGTCTACTGTATAAATGATCATACATAAAATCGTGTACTGTATTATAAGATCAATTGTAAATTTTCTGTACACCAGGCAAGAAAACTTTGGCCCTGCATAAAAAACAAAATTGAAATAATATGCATAAAAATGACGAAAAGCGGACCGATATTATATAAACTTTAGCAACCGATGAAATACATTTGAAAGAGAAACCGTTAAGAAATTAACATACACATACGAACTCAAAGCAGCGAATACTGATGACCTATCTCACTTGCCTTTGCCTAAAGTAGATATGCAGACAGAGAGGAAATATAGTCACGTTAAAGAAATTAATAGGCACGCTAATTATCAGTGTGACTAGTTACAAATTTAGTTCTGAAAATGAATTCAATTTTACGTACTCATATTTGTACATCGATAACTAAGAAAACGACAGCCCCAAAAATACTGTACTTAAAGACCATGCTCTTTATTTTTTACTGTTTTTGCGATAATTATTAGTTTAAGCTTAAACGAGAGAAGATATCAAAAATCTGTGTGGCGGTTTTGTTTGAAATGATTTTTGCCATGACAGCAAATTTTTTGAAAGCAAGATAATTTAAGGTTTTTGGCTAAAACGTAAATTAACCAGAAATTCGTTAAAACATAATTAGCGTAAACCATGTTATTTACTGCCTTGAAAATATTAGCCAACATGAAAATTTAAATAAAATTTCCGGGCAGATATTTGACCTTTGCTCTTGTTTATGCGTAAAAATTTAATATCGCTAAATAGTATAAACTAAAGAGGATGGCCTTAAGGAAATATGGAGAGAAGGATGGAGCTAAAAAAAATCATATGCTGTTCACCAGCGGGTCGAAGCGAGTGCACCAATGTCAACTCTGACAAGTGACATCAAGTGAAGTTCAGTGAGTATCTGAGATGTAATATTACTGCGTTTTCACATAGTTTTTTTTTATCCAGAGAAAGCTTGCCAAGTCGAAAAACACGGTAAAAACATGAACACATTCCTATCTCTTAGACTATAGAAGAACTATTTTGCTGTATTTGGATCATAGATTAATCTACTACTGAAATGATCTCGCGTGGGAAGAAATGCAACAATACACAGAAAGAAAATTTTGCATTTACAAGGAAAATCTTGTAAACTAATATCAGAACATTATCACTCTGGTAATAAATGTGAGATGTCCGAAACCTTTTAAAGTGGTTATAAATAATGTAGAACTAGTAAAATAAATGGAAATTAGTAAATTTTCCGATTTGAAACAAAATAAACATTGAAGACCAGACGAATTTTACAAAACATTTCGTAATTTTCCAAAAAAAAATTGGAAACTAGTTTCCAAAAAATTTTTTGTAATTCTACAAACAATTGTTGTAAAGTGAACCAAATGTTAGCTGTAAATATACAAAATTTGTTTGTATATTTACAGAAATACTTGTAAGTATACAAAGAAATTTGTAAAAGTACAAGTATTTTGTAAATATTACAAAACATTTTTGTAGTGTTACAAAAAAGACTTTTGGAAACAGGTTTCCAAAAATCGTTTTTGTAACAGTACAAAAAAGTTTTGACTGTGTAGTAAAGAGTTCATGGACTAAACGTGTATAGGAGATGAATGCTGGTCACGGTCTGAACAAATACTATCGTACAACTATATAAGCTAGCTCTTAGTAATTATGAAAGCAAGAGTGGTGTCTGTCGTAAAACGTGACGAAGAAGGTTTTAACACTACCACAAACAGTTTCAGGAACATGTCTAATCTCGCTCAAGTACACTAAGGCCATTGTCGTACTAATCATGTGATTTGTGTACTATCTTGGCACCAGAGTTTTTTGCGATTTTTCATTATCTCCAACAAATTTTTCTATGAGCTCTTTACTGTAAAATTTGCACTTCTAAGTGTATACCGCCTTGTCGGATGTTGCGTGGTGTGTGTACGAAGCGGATGTTTCTTAACATATGGTACAATATTTTGGAGTTGATTTCTTATCAAAAATGAGGTATAGTTGCCTAATGAAATTTTTGTCTAGCACAATTGTTGAAGGAGAAATTCAAACTTGAAAATGAAATTTTGAAATAGTATTTTAACAAAATATCGGAAACGACGCAGAGTTAAATTATAATTCTTAGCACAGTGGTTAGTATTACAGAGATCTTGAAACCGTTAAGAAAACGCTGTTTAGAACTCTTTTCTTGAAAGTAACTTGGCTGGTCACCCTCTAATTGACTAGGACTTTTGTGCCGTTGGATGTTCTAAACAATTTATGTTACCTTTCTGATAATTAAGATAAGGTTCTGTTGTTTCAAGTTGCTAGAAACGAATTGTGTACGTACCGAAGACGATTAGTGTCGTCGCATTTAAGAAAATATTCCACGCCACTATGCTGTTTATACGAAAAAAAAAAAAAAAAACATTCAAATGGCTACAATACATTGCATGTGAGATGTCGTCAACATTACAACCTGTTCCACAAGATTATAACATCGTTGACACCTGATTTTCGTCTACTTTTTACAGATATTTACGTCTAGAATACACCAAAGAAAATGTGGGATAGGGTTGGGTGAGTAGGGACTTGCTTGAAAGTAAATGTGTTGATGTTTACTTGGTTGAAATTTACGGAATTGTTCTAAAGAACTGTGTGTAGCACATGATGAATTTTTCAGGGGGGACAAATGCATTTACAAGTGTTGTCTGTGCGATGTCCTAACGGGTTTAGAAGATTTTGCCAGCATACCGGGTATTGTATTGTTGGCACAGATACATTAAAGTGCAGGTATTCTAACGATTTGAAAACATGATGACGTTTTTTTTGTTTTTTAGGATGTACTGCTCACAAAGGCAACATGAAAAGTTCAAAACATCCAACGGCACAAAATTTTTAGTCAAAAGGAGGCAGGCAGCCACTCAAAAGACTTTGCTTCCCTTATTTAATTGTTGTTACAATAGTTATTATTTTAAATTGAAATGACAGCAGATATCACAAATCTACTGCCAGTTTTTTAATGTTTTTTTGACATATATTTTTTTCAAACAACAAAAAAAATGTGGTTTAGAATAACAACTTCACTAATAGTAATTTCGTTAATAACGTGATTAACTGAAAATATAGTATTTAATACCTTTTTAAAAAACGTGGTATGGTGAAACTCATTTCAAACAAAACTGCTAAACAGATGTTTGATATCTGCTCTCGTTTAGGCTTAAAATAAATAATAATTATCGCGAAAACAGTGGAAATACGGAGCCTCCCAACCTGTGCTTCGAATGCGTTGTGGCCTGTTACGACTATTCTCTTTTTGACGAAACTACTTAACGCATATTATATCCGTGTATCTACGAAAAGAACACACACTTCAAACTATGTCACTGTAGTTTTAAAAATTTGGCACGTTTATAAGAAACCTTATTTTCTGGCCCTTCAAGACGGCCAAAAATGGCTTTTTCAGACGGCTGTATCTGGAAAATTAACAATTCTATTAAAAAAAACACAACAATAGAAACAAGCATCAGACTCTGAACTATATACGCTGCCCATAAATAAAATAATGTGGTCACCGCTTGGAGTCCCATTGGAATAAGGATAATAGTAAATCACTGCACGGTAGCTGAGTGACTTTTGCGGAGAGGCGATAATGCATTACATACGCCAGTTAGTGGCAACCTTACCGACCCTTAATATGTCGTCATACTGGCCTAGAAAATAAAATTATCAATTGAGGTGCTATTGTAGGGCTTATTGTTTACTCTTATATTGAAGGTCAGCCTGGAACACTGTAATAAATGACAAATCCACGATTGCAGGAGGCAAAAACTGTCCGACGACTCATGGACGACCATCATTTTCCATTACTTAACTGGCCTAGATCTGTTGCTTATCAAACCGTGATTTATATTGTCTGTCAATGACCCACCTGCTACACGAAAACTGCGTTTTCCGTGGATGGACTTAATGCATACATACAAGCAGTAAGAATTGATATAATCCAGAAATACCTCCAGACTCTATGTCTAACATTACAGCTTCATTTGTCAGCGGCAATTTAAAATGTTTAGAGGCCATGAAATACCCAGTTACCGAGCAACTGTGTACTATGTGTTTTACAGAGCTACGGCTGTGATCATATCAACTTTGTACGAAGGATATTCCGTCCAGTAAATTAACTGCCAAAATATTATGTATGTTGCATTTGTGCATTTTTATTTGTAAGTAGTGTCATTTAGAAAGCGAATGATATTACTAAATTGTAAGACTTGAAATTATAAACTCAAATTTTATTTCATTTGAGAATTTTTATCGTATACATATATTTTAATGGATGCATCTTAATTATCGCTGCAGATGCGTAAACAATGTATTTAGTGATCGGTACTATAACAAGGCAGCCAAAATTTTCGGTTTAAAATTTTATTTGAGTGTTTTTTCATTAAATAAAGTAATGCTATTTTTTCCCTTTGTACACCAAGCTTCGTAGTTCTCGTTTATATTCAGACACAGTGTTATTCTAAGGTAATGTCGGAGTTGTACGAGAACTGGCAAGAGGACAAATGGTGCTATTTACGAAGACATCCTTCTTCATTTTCTCTCGCTCCGTCCGGTCTCCCATCTTGTCCCCGTCTTGTATCTCTATCCCAGTAAGCTCTCGCTTTCTGAATAAATTGCTACTTGCAAGCGGCACGAACGCCATCTCTTGGTGAGCCCAGTGTCTGAACACTTGTGCCTACATCAGCAAATTTGGTACAATCTCTTCCGTACGCCTTACAAGTAATACAGATGAAGACGTTGTGTTTTAAATTTAGTAACTATTAAATACATGGAAATAATGACATTTTAAATTTGTGATATCATGTTTTCGTAATATTGTAAAGTTTTTTTTAAAAAAGTACTATAGTCTATGCGGTGTAAAACTATATTGCTTTAAATTAATACAGTAATTGCCATACAAAACCCACGAACAATTTATTCCCCAAAATGAAATATTTATTATGTTGATGGTGCGGTTTATTCATTTTATGGTTACGAGTGAATTGTATTATAATTATGTATTGCAATTCTACTGTTTGATTAAGTAAATTTACTATTACAACTTGTAAAACCGAATTGATAATACAAATCTGCAAAATGTGTAAACTTTCCGATACTTTACATATAATGCCAAATTTAATATATAATTTGTAGAATATAAACGTAATTTATTATATAATATTAAATGCACGATTTGCTACTGTAGTACATTATATTATAAATTATGATGCAACAGATAGTGAATCAAGAATAGTGTGACTTCATTACGAATACCGAGAACATTGTTATTTTTTAATTCACACTTCTGCTTTTTTTATAGGTTGCGGTTAAGAACTTTCCTTATTTCCTGGTTTAAAATAGCGAATTACTTCTTCTACCGTTTCCTTTATGTACACCCTTCATCATAACCTTGATTATTATCTCGCTGTGTTCTCAACTGTACTATTCTGTCCACTATACAAAAGAGAAATAATTCAGGTATCACTCACCGGAGAAATGAACCACGAAAGAAGGGAAATTTTATCTCTCCCTGGAAGCAAATAAATTTTTAAATATTTATAGATACATAAATGATACACAGACACTAGGAAATCATACTTTTCCCAATTCATATATGTTGATAACAAAAATTTAATACATAGACCTATTAGTGTCGTAATAGGTGATTGGTGGCAGACGCTGTCGAAGGACTTTTCAATCAGCGTTGATGTCATTCGCACCAAGAATAATAAAAGATTGACTGTGATAGGCCCGGCTGTTAACTACTGTAAGTGTGCACAGTACATACAAAACTCCCTTTTTATTGGCGGAACTTCTTACCAATCCAATATTCCCCAATAATAAATACGATTGCTTACAATGTGGGTTGCATTTTCTTTGTCACAACATAGTTAAGAGTAGATGGTTTATCGCGGGAAAACTTGACTGTTTGCTGGGTTTCAGCGCACATTCATCTTACGAAAAGATTACTGGCTTTCGCTTGTACGAGGAGCTGTTACCCTATTTGAGTGAGTCAATAAAAATCCCGTTATTGTAAAATTTGATGTCTATTAATGGTCTGCAGGCAGTTACGATGTGTCAGACGTATATCACCCAATAATTTATGTTGCAAGAAACCATAGTGTTTTCAAGGATATGCTGGAACAAAAAAATTTCGCGATATACAATCTTCTCTAAACATAGTGTATGAAACAAGAAGTTACCAACATCACAAATTAATCCAGAAACTCTGATCGGTCACGTATAACAGAAAATATTTTATACCTTAATATATTCATTTTATGATATATTTTATACTATGTCATTCGGTTCAGGAAACAGTAAGCAGGAACGGGTTGAATATTTTTAGATACGTTATCTGGTAGCGAAAACTATTTTAATACTGTGTATCAGGGAATTTAGTTCCAGTAGAAATATTTGTCTTGAGTATTTGACAAATAATTACATTTAAAAAACATAATTTAATACCGATACACGAGATAAACTTTATGTCGTGGAAGGACAACAACATTGAAAAATTATTTTATATTTATATCTAGTCCTATACTGCTTTAAATATTTTTACCAAAAATTAAATTAAAATTACAAATCAGGCGTATGTAATTTAAGTAGCCCACCTCAAGGGAAGTTATCCTACCACGATAATTTTAATTTACCTGTTTTAACGTAAAAGCGAAATAAAATTGAAAGCACGTAATTATAAGAGGTCATGCTCATAAGTCTGACATACATTCATCTAAATAGCAGTTCATTAACTTTTTCTCATTTGTATTTTAGACGCGTGTGTGTGTGTGTGTTGGTGTGTGCGTGTGTGTATGTAATATATATATATTAGCAGTCCCCCGCGGCTTTGCTCGCGAGTATTAGTCGTAACTGATAATATTTACTTTAATTGAAAAACCTCTTTGTACACAAGATTGGTACTTCAGTCATCAAGTGTTAGAATGTCCAAGCGGCTAGTTGAACTAATTCTGCAGAAGGATAAGTAGCTATAGCTGTCCACGCGAAAAGCAGTCTTAAGTTTGTTCCTGCCACTAACAGCGACTTCGCCTGGGCCTTATTTGTAAAACTGCCAATTTGACGTTCTGTGGTAGTTACAGACATCTAAGGTGACGGTGCCCTCAATTATATATTGTCAAAATATTCACTTTAACTTTATTGACATTACAAAGTTTCAGAGAGTTAAGGTTTCGCGGAAACGTATTTGGTACCCCAAACCTGAGATTAGTGAGATGATATATCGTCGGTTTACTGCCAAAAGTGACAATGTCAAAATGAGATAAAATTATAAAAATGCTAGGAATATG
>PNEQ01089161.1:51323-94749 GCA_003012365.1 Medauroidea extradentata | reverse complement strand
GTACGAGGAAAAGTTAGAAATTAAAGATTTAGGACCTGATCAGCCTCATTTAGAAAAGCTACGGTGTCGCACCAACACAGATTACCTGACTCCAAAACGAACTTCAAGAATGCAGTAAGGTAGGATATCTTTTTTTTTTGTGATTGTGCATGTGTGTTCGGCGTTCGCATAATTGTGTGAACACCCACAATTTAATATCACCGGCCACTACTGGGTTTATGTACAGGTTAAAGAATGCCAACAGGCGGTGCGTATGGTTTTGTAGAGGGTAAGAAGTGTAGGGGAGTTCTACGGCCTCGGCAGTTGACAGAACATCTTTAGATGATGTGTGCAGAGTGATTCGTGTATGAAGTAAGGGGAGAGTAGGAAAAAAGTTCTGTGAAATGACGAGGTCGTAGAAGTGACTTTTTCTATATTCTGTTCACACAGCTAAGTACGCGCAGGTAACTCACGGAAGCCCCCCTTTTAACGCACGGCAAGGACAAAAAAAAAAAAAACAACGACGTCGTATAATAAATTTGCAAACTCGCCCTTGCGTACAAGGCGACGAAATCGATTCTCGCCATGTTTCAGAGACCCCCCTTCGCCCTCCCTCCTTTCTTCAACCGGACGGGTCATTACTGTAACGGGACAGACCTCCCGCCGCAACCGTGCTTGAACGTTACGCGGGTCAGTTACCGTGGGGTAATAACCGAGAACTGTTCAATTGCCAGGGACAATTTACGTACGTATACACACACACAGTGTATTTGTGTTCAAAATAATAGCTTGTGTTATGTCTGGCTGAGAAGTGGAATTGCAGCAAATTATGCGAAGTGTTCTTACTTTCTTCTTACCCACTCTATAAAACGGAATCGTTGAATAACCACGGATTATCAGTACAGAACGGGAAATTTCGCGAATTCATTTGAGAAAATATTACTTTTCAAACATTTCTACACGTGAATTACACCCGTGTTTGGGTTACTGCTTATTAAATTATTTCTTAAGGACTGTGAACGAACAGCAGACCTGCATGAAAACGTTCAGTGACTCCCACACTTCCTTGTCAAATTTTTACGGTGTCGCAATCCCGCGGCGTCGGTGGCGTCGCGGAAAAGCATTAGGACGGTTGTACAACCCTCCGGAGTCGGTGGCGTCGCAGAAAAGCGGTCAGTGGGTGCTAGGTAATCAACAAGTCACCAAAAAGAGGCGGATTGTGGCAACAGAGGTGTCCCAGGAATCCGATGACTTGAGGAGTTAAGTGGGTCTTAACACTTACCCTACACCCTTGCAAACTCCTGGATTCAGCAGGGATTGCTCCGCCCCTGGGCACAGCTGGGAGCCAATCAGAGGGGAGGATTTTGACGGCCTGGTGGGGGTGCGAAGAATGGTATAGATATCGAGTTAGCTACCGGGGGAGTGGAGAATAAAGTGGGTAGAGAGTCTTCTGCTCCGGCGGCGACAGCACCTAGGGACTCTGGGTTCGAAACTGGGTGCGACCCTCTGGCTAGAGATCTAACTTCAACGGCGGCAGGAGCGGTGAGTCTACTGTTGGTTTAGACCAGGAGAGCGATCCCTTACCTATCTCCTGTCT
This sequence comes from Medauroidea extradentata, assembly GCA_003012365.1. Taxonomy (NCBI): domain Eukaryota; kingdom Metazoa; phylum Arthropoda; class Insecta; order Phasmatodea; family Phasmatidae; genus Medauroidea; species Medauroidea extradentata. The sequence continues at coordinate 93,173 of PNEQ01089161.1, read as the reverse complement.
CGCCTCTATTTCTGTATAGTTGTTATTCCTTGTATCTTCTATTTCTAATAAACTTTCAGCTTTCCTCTCTAGCTTATCTATATTCCCCTTCCCGGGTAAGTTTTGAAACAAAATGTACAACAAGCCACTCACTAGAGCAGAAGCCAATGAACAAACAGCTGAAGAAATAGTGTACACAGGAGTGTGGAGTCCAGTCGGCTGGTACTTGAACCCGTGAAGTTTTCGGGTCTCTAATTACCAGTAGATAAAAGGAATATTTCGCGAGTTCAGTGACATCAGTCACGTGTTTCATAAATAAAAATTTTGCACCAATTTGTTATACTACCGTATGTGCACTTCTGTAGTTCTTCATGGTCCGTGATCACTAGACACATGCAAAAATTCGCGCTGTCATTTGATAGCAGACTAAACTTCACTTTCCTATACATAACATAGCATAAACTGCGATTCAATTGACCACGAACTTTAAAGTGTTGTTATTTACATGTGTTACGTCTTTACAGAGATTGGCCTCTCTACAGCGTAAGCATTCTCCGCGACAAGTCACGACAATATCGGCCAGCGGGAGACGTCGTACGAGCCTATAGTCACTTGGAGCCTAGTCAGCTCTCAGAAAATAACGCGAGTTTTGCATGTATCTAGTGATCACAGACTATATAGTAATACAGACGTGAAATGACGTGGCGGCTCGTTTGATACGGGCGAACTTCGCGGGGTATTGGCTGCCCGAAGCTGTTTATTCCAGCCCCGTGTCTGTTTGACTCGTACGTGTTACTACAGCTTTCCTATTGGCCTGGAAGCCGGCTAGCGGAGCAGCTGCCTTACGCTGATTGGCAGTAGGCATTTTCGCCGTGTTGCTGGCCAGGGAAGCCATTTTGCTGGCGTGTGTGACTCAGTTCACTGTCCTATCGGCTATTTCACTTCCGTATATCAAATATTCTGTGCCCACGTGCTGTTCAGCCAAAGACCGGTTTGCAACAAATACGTGTAGTACTACAATGCAATTTACATCAATGCTTAAGAATAAAAAAAAACATATTAATAAGGCGAAACTTAAATAACACAGTTATTTATATAAATAATACTCTTGTAATTCGGTGTGCTAAATTAAAAAAAAAATTTGCATTGTAATTGTGTAAACCACTACGGACACTAGAGGATCAAGGGTTTGGGGAAGGGAGGAGGGGGGAAGTGTTGTTGACCCCCTGCGGCAGGCAACTCGACCAGAGAGCCCGTCCTTGGCAGTGACTGCAGGCCTAATCACCGGTCCCATTCCGCGGGGAAAGGTAGCGCCAGGAGTAAGACGCGGCGGAGGAGGGAGGAGGAGGAAGAAGTAGCTAGAGAGCGCATGACGACGGCCGCCCGTGAAAGTCTACCTCCCTCCCTCTCTCTTCGGCGCCAGGGCACGCGACCGCCACACCTAGTGCAGACACTAGCTGACTGGTCCAGTTGGAGCAGCCGAGGTCCGGCACTCGCCCTACTTCGCGCAGCACATCACAGCGAGCGCGTGCGAGATCAGCATCCGTGCCCCTAGGAGGGTTGCCGTGGGTGGGGGGTAGAGGCCTCCGGAGACCAGCCACCTGATTTCCAGCCTATCACGTTGCGACAGTTACACGTGAACGATACATCGTAGAGGCACGAGTATTTCTTCCAGTGCCGCGGAGAGGGGTCAAACAGGGGGACACTGTCCCTTCCCTAGAACAGAGGGGACGGACAGTACAGGCATTTGTGTCCACCCTTAGTTTTAATATTTAATATTACAACTTCTGCCAGTTGTATTTTCAACATTTAGACACGAAAACCACTTAAATACACAGAACAAATTTTTTTGTAACATTACGAAAATATTTTGTAAAATTTACAAAAATCTTGTACATTTACAAATATCTTTGTATATTTACAAACATTTCTGTAAATCTACAAACAAAGTTTGTATATTTTCAGCTAATATCTGGTTCATTTTACAATAATTGCTTGTAGTGTTACGAATTTTTTTTTTTGGAAACTAGTTTCCAAAAATTTTTTTTTGTGAAAGTATGAAATGTTTTGTAAAATGTGAAAGATCTCCTAGGTTTATTTCGTTTCAATTCGAAAAATCAGCTCATTACCATTATTTTACTAGTTCCCAAAGTTGTTTACGATATTTGTAACCACTTTAAAATGTTTCTGACTTCTTACTTATATTATCTGACTGATAATGTTCTTATATTACGTTGCAAGAATTTCCTTGTAAATGTAAAATTGGTTTTTTTTTTTACTGTGTAGCACTAATTTCCACACTAAAATGAAAAACTTCCCCCGGGGAAGACCCCCGGATCTCCCGTTAATAGGAAATTACTCTGAAATAAATTTCTGTTAACGATCTAGTCCTCCCTTCCTCAACAAGAATATCTTCCGCCGCCACTGATTTCTTCAGTGTCGTGCTGAACGTCAAATACGTACACTTCAGTGTAGGGAATTGAAAAATTAGCGTTTTATTTTTGAGAACAAGCTAGAATTCAATGAACTGTGAGTTGGTGTCGCTTTCTTAATTGAACCATGATATATTTCACACTTCATGGAGGTCGTTAACCCAATTATAAAGTAGCAGCTAAATGTATGTACAATAGCGTAGTATTACTGTGTCGTGGAACAGCCAATGAGAAGCTGTTGTCTCCTCCAGTAAACATATATTCTTGGAGGCTAGCATACACGTCAGCGAACCCGCGAATTTCCAACACTTAAGAGGACGTGGTACATAAATCAACACTAAAAGCATTAATCTATAACTGTAGGTTTCTTTAAGCCAATTTGCGAAAGTTAAACAATAGCAATCGTAGACAATACTTTTAGCCAACGTTTTAAACAAAATAGTTTCCAGTGTTACGAACTTCTGAGGCACAAACTCTGACGCCGGAACCTCGTGCATTTAACTGCGACGCAAGAGATCACGCGTAACGAAATATTAATTTTTGATAAATATTTACTCATAAAGTTGGCAAATATTATCAAGGATTGTCATTGAGTATTTTACCCATATTGGCTTCGAAAAAAGCGTAGAAATCCTTTTTGCGAAACTTTCGTTGCCCTGTTTTAGGCATAGCCATTTGTAGCTGTCCGACTACGCCAACATCAAAAGCACTACCACACCAGTATTCTACTGTAAACAGGTGCTCTGCGCCGTGGACACCCCTCGGGCGCACAAGTCCCGACCACATGAACTGCAATAAAGGCGGAAGACTGCAGTCGATGTAACTACGATAGCGTGAAACCACTCCGAAAACCGGTATACCAGAACTGTGACCCGTGATGTCACCAGTCGTGAGGTTTCCAAGCACGTTTACATTTCGCCACACGGTCAGAACCTTCTTTTACAGGAAAATAGTTCTATGGGGCTGTTCGGCTTGCGATGATCAGATTTGGCAAGCAACTTGAGGGGGGATTGATCCCTATCAGAACGGTTTTACGGTTTTTCTTATAAATCAGGGAATAGACACATTGTTTTGCTTTTTTTCACGCTGGCAAGTCATAGTTTATTATTTCATTCACTTTTTGGAATTCATCTGGCATTACTTCTATTAATTATGTAGCCTCTGTAGTCGCTTCCGTAAATAAAGCCATTTTCCTTTCCAACGGTTTCCCTTTGCAAAATAATGAATATATTATGGTTCCAGCAATTACAGAAAATCGATTTAGTTTGTATCTATGACCTGTCGTGACACATATTTTGATACATTGACTGGAATAGAAGTTATCGAGAAAAAACAGATAAATCCAAGGTGGTACGGATCAAATACACTTTAATGCCAGTCCTAACATGTGGTATGACCTTTGTACATATAGTTGTTATTACTGTTGTTCGTGTTGTTTTATGAATTATACCCAGTATATATATATATACTGGGTATAATTCGCTAGGGAATACGATTTGAGGTGGGTTCACAATTGATAAAATTACAGTAAGCATAGAACGTAGGTCGTTCGCAAAAGAACTAGCCTCTATGTTTTCTTACTTGTTGATTCAAAACTGCTCAAAAGTGGTAGTGTCTATAGAGATGCTGACATAAGAAATGGTAATAGCTCCTTTCTTGTGCGGACGTATATGACAGCAACCAATCACAGCAGAGGATTTACTGAATTCCCAGAATGTTGGCTTAACCTCTAAAATGCATGCGAGTGGAGCAAAGCTAGAATAGGAAATACTGATTTTGAAAACTACGTTTCTGTATTGCAAATAATGTTTTACAGTGTGCAGTTTTTGGGACACAGTTTCTTTATTTCCAATTATCTCAAAACACTATTCAACTACAAATATGTTTAAACGACCTGCAGTTGTATTTCATACAGCAACGAATGTTTCAGATTCATCGAAAAATTGTAATCGGCTAAACGCTGCAGTAAGAATTTAATTGTGAATTATTTTTACAAAAAGCGTCTGGTCGCGCGTAAAGTTTCTACTGTTGTGTTTATTTTTCCTGTATTTATGTATTTTTTTTTATTTTGAACCAACCCTTACTCTACGGGTTGCCGGAGCGTTTGAAGAGCAGCTTAGGAACTTCTTCGCTGCAATTAACTGCGGTAACGCCGTTCTAGTATGCAATACGCATGATATATCGCTAAATTGTTGTCCACAGCTGTCATTCGTAATAGATACCTCACAGGGACAGTTGTGTTTGAATAGACAGACACTATTCCGCCACAGACTAAATAGTAATACAGACGTGAAACGACGTGGTGGCTTATTTGATACGGGCAAACTTCGCCGCTTATTGGCTGCCCGATGCTGTTGATACCTGCCCCGTGTGTGTTTGGCTCCTGTATGTTACATGCAGGTTTCCTATTGGCCTGGCTGCCGGCCAGCAGGGCAGTCACCTTACTCTGATTGGTGATATGCGTTTTCGCCATGTTGCTGGCCAGGGAAGCCATTTTATGGTGTGTGTGAATAAGTCCATCTTCCTACCGGCCGTTTCACTTCTGTACTCCTAAGTATTCTGTGATTCCGCCTAGGACGCCACGCGTCTGCCAAGTGATTGTGGTGACAGAAGCAGGGAGGTTACCAACTACTTTGAAACCGTATTAGAGAGTTTAATTAGGCTGGCAACTTCTACCCATGCAAAGGTATCACTATGTCTGTAACAAGCTAACAAACAGAATTGTTGCTGGTTGTGCACACAAATATTCCTAGACGCTAGCCTAAACCACGGCCGTAGAAGAACAGGTCTGGACACTCGCCTGGAAACTTGACCCCCTTGTTGTATGGCTGTAGTTCGCCAAGTTACCGAGAATATTGTGTTTTATTGGCGCTGCAGTTAGGGCGGTTGGCTCAAACTCCGCCCACTTCCCTCCCACTAAGATAAACAATTTATCAAAACGTATTTTTTTTATCAATGTATGAAATACTTCCTTCGCTCAAAATTTAAAATCATGGCTCCAGAAATCTTTATTTACTTTATAATGTTAACAACGAAAAAAAGTGGGCGGAGTTTGAGTCCGACCGCCCGGATTACAGCGCCAAAAATTATAACATTCTCGGTAACTTGACGAACTACAGCCAAACAACAAGGGGTTGAAGCAAAATGCATTGGTAGATAGGCGAGTGTCCAGACCTGTTCTTCTACGACCGTACTCTGAACATCAGCGAACCTGCTAAGTTCTTCTGTCTCTAGTGATCACTCACTCATAGTTAGAGCCCAGAATTTATCGCCAAAAGGTTTTCCATCATTTGGTTTCAATGCCGTTCGTGCACATAGGCATCTGTCCTTCATGGTTATTGGCAGCGTGTCTTTGTTAAGACGTGTCTCCCATTTGACTGTGCCGTTCAGAGTAAGGTTATTGTGACACAACACATGCGTGATTTGCCAAGAGAAACCCCAGGACAAGTGAGAGTTAAAACATACAATTACTGACCGCGGAGAAGAACTGCAGATGAACACATACGAGATTGAAACAATTTGATTCATACGTATTTTCGCCACAAAATCGTGAGTTAAGTGATTCATGAATCACACTGATCCTCAACTTTGAAGGTGGCTTCAGTCTCTGTCGCAGAACTGCTAGCCCGCTGCTCTTTGTAGAAGAATACGAGGATAGCATCGTGCCACCGTAGGTACACTACGACTCATAGTCCGCATATTCTACGTAAAGTTTATTAAAACAATAAAGTAAACGGAGTGTGGAGAGTTTACCAGGGCACGCATAAAACTATACTGATTTGGCTGACTTCTGACTTGGAGGACCAAAGCTTCTGCCGATCCTTGATAGATTCTTGGAAAAAAGACGGGCAATGGAGATTAAAGTAAATATTTAATATAGTATAGTCACTCATTTATTTTCTATTTAAATATTTACATGTTTCTGTTTAACACATTATAGTCATAAGAGTGCGTGGTATATTATTCAGTGCTAAAATCATCAGTTCAGAATTGTAGGTTTCTCGAAGCCAATTTTCAAATATAAAAAAAATAGCAATCCCAAACAATAGTTGTTGCCAACTTTCCGAGCAAACATTTTTCTCGAGTAACGTATATCTGAAGAACACTCTCTGAGGCCGAAATCTCATACATTTAACTGCTGCGCAAGAGATCGCGCTTAACAAATGCATTATTCCGGGTAAATGTTTGCTAATATAGTTGACAAATATAATTATCACGGATTGTTGTTTTATAGTTTTTCTATATTGACTTTCAAATAGCGTGGATCTCAACTGTAGAACTCAGTGCTTATTTATCTACCACGCCCTCTTAAATCTGAACATTTTTTGAAAGTGATACACCTAGACCGAATGAAATAAATGGAATATTCAACATCAACAAACATAAAAATAAAACAAAAACCTCATTTTTATTCTGTAAATCTAACTTATCCGTTTTCTTATCGTACAGAGGAACACTGAGGTGCAGATGGAGGATTGGTGGAATGACGGCGAATGCAGAGGCAGAAGTGCCCTGTTATTACAGTGCATACACAGAAAACAGGAGGAAACTCGTATCCCTGCTGTGAGTAGTAATCGAATGAGTGACCCTTCGTGGCTGGATTTCTAGTTCTAATCGCCCCGAGTCCGGCCTATTACGAACCCTCGACGCAACTGCGAAACCGCACGAATAATCGACTGCACTCGAGTTGTTACTTAACGGACTTAATCGTTTGTAATCAGCAGTGTTCTCAGGGGCAAAGGAGCACCGCGAAAATAATTGTGATGTCTGGGCTGCTACCAGGGCGCTGGTTCCCAGTACGTACCGACCACTTCAATAACTGGCTGATATTTTTGTTTATTTTCTCTCCCCCCGTCTTCGGCAAAAAAGGAACTCGTAAACTCATATTACTAGTGTTGATTGCGTCGACAAGAGAGCGAGCCTCATTTGGCCAGCCCTAATCTCCTTAACGATCCGGGCGAATCCAGCCTCGCATTAACGGGCACGGGGGGGGGGGGAGGAAATGGGGGAGTTATGGAAGTACAAAAAAGGAACGCGTATAACCGTGGGCAAGACGAGGGGTTAATGAACTCTCATTTTCAAATGACGGGAAGTAATGTTGATACAGGGTGTGCGGCCGACCACTTAAACCCGTCATCCTTTTCTGCGTTTTTTCCCCGTATCTTTCTCATGTACGAGCAGCCTCTGACATAGGGCGGTAAAATTTTCGCTGCAGAGTGATTTGAAGCTAGCCAGCAGCCTTGCTAGGTCAAAAAGTCAGCTCAAGTTAATGTCTAATTACTTCAAGGTCAACTGAAAACTAACCAATGTTATGCTTTTATACCATTTCATTAGTACCTTCCGTCCTACCTAAAATGTAACATTACCATGACTGTTACAAAAATAACAAAGGGAAATGTGAATTTGTGTATTTGTAAAAAGTGTACGTGTACCTCTCTTTAAAATGTCTACTAAACGGAATCACTATAGCCATGATTTCGTGGTGAAAAGATTATTTCACAATTTGGTTTCAACGCTTTGAGCCAACATCTGCAGCGCTGCTTCATGGCCAGTTACTGAAAGTTTTGACTCTCACTTGTATTGGGATGGTACTGGCAAATCACAGGTGTATGGTGTCACAGTAACATTTATCTGATTGGTATTTTCAAATGAAACACGCGTGTCTGAACAAAGACAAGCTGCCAGTAACGATGAAGCACAGCTGCCGATGTGCTGAAACCAAATGGGGCAAATGTCTTTTCATGACAAACTCCAGACTCTACATGTGGATCTTAGATACGTAGACCCGCTTTGGATAACTGAGAGAGAATTTTGTAGTAAACAAAGACGAAAATAACTATTCCGATTGGTCTGAAGTGAAAGGTGCTACTCACTTGGGCAGCAACCAATGCGCATACATACCTGAGGCTCGATATTTCAAAGTCCAATATTGAGTATAGCCTACACGTTACTAACTAGCGAAGATTTTCTGTCCCCATCTATAGTTTATGTAGAAATGAATCACGGAGGAAGAACATTGATTTATGAGGTCTCCTATCATTACTCAATCCCGGGGAACGGACATATGTGGTAAGAGAAAACAAGATCACGTTTCGCGGTTGGGAACAAGTGACCCGAGTTGTTACTTTTTTTGTTATAACGACCGGTGTTTTGAAGAGTTCTTCTTCCCTCTGGACACGAGTAACGAATAGCGAATCGGCATGAGCAGAACAATAACAGGCTGCAATTTGTGAAGCGGAGTTCCATATCCTGACTCGTTTGCATCTCTTCAACTCAGGAATTGATCTTGACAGTCGGTTTGCGAATGAGGGGTAATTTTTCTCCTTGTACAATTGCAAAACTTTACCGCAACTTGAAGAACAACTACTCGCAGTCAGTCATTACTGCGTACGGACCATGGACAAGGTCACTTAGAAGCCTAATTTAATTCTTTGAATCTAGTAGATATTTAATTATTACGTGAGTTGATGGTTGAGAAACGCGTGCTTTAGTGAAAACGTTTATTTAACATAAGGAAATGGTTCTTTTACTGAACACACTATTACTAGCGAGTTGTTTACATGATCGGCTGTTGAGGTAAGCCAGTGACCGCGACGTAATTCTTCCAGTCATTTCAGGAACCGAAATAGTTCTGGTAGCGTGAGAACCAGACGCATCAAGAATTTGCATGACTGGATCTTAATCCGAAGGACTCTCGAAGTGGTCTGACCACTTTCGGAAAGTGTCAGATTTTTATCCAAACTGGCGGGTGACAAGCTGGCAGTGAACGTGGTGGAGCAACTTCTGTTGAGTCATCCGACGTAATTCTTTCGTCATGCTGTCAAATGTACGACGCGATGCTCGGTTGCCGCTGCGTTCGTGGACAATAATAGCTGGTCCCTAGAAGCCACAAAATGTTTGGTTGTACGCATGCACCATCAGTAGCAGATTGTGAGAATCTTGTATGGCAGCGTATTTTCCGTACTAGTGACACAATTTGTGAGAATATTTTTTAACCGCTTTGTTTCAATGCCTTACGTACATACCGTACAGTATTTGCATATCTGTTTCCTGGTTGTTGGCAGTGTGTTTTTATGAAGAGGTGTCATTTATTTGACTGTACATAATATAACAAGGTTACTGCCACACGCACACATCTGTGGTTAGAGAGCTGATACATAAAAACATCCTACAGTTTAAAACGATAGAAGAAACTCGGACACGCAGACATTGAATCGGAAGTATTTTGGACATACGCCATTGCAGCAAATGGTGTGTCACCGAAAACCAGAGAATACACACAAGCAAATAGACGGCTAAACAAACAAAAGGACTTTGTTTGCAACTGGCAAACAACGGTAAACCTATACAATTCCACAAGGAATTCAGTCAGTTATTTACAAGAAAATAAGACAAATATTAAGAATCACTACTTATCGTGTACCGGCCAAACTATTGATTGTAGACATATACTTTATTGATGGAAAATTGTTCTAAATAGTCCTACGTAAGAAAAAATATTAGATTAGATTGTTTTAGTTTAGTATAGGTTAGGTTAGATTAGGTTAATTTAAGTTAGATTAGTTTAGGTTAATTTAGATTAGGTTAGCTTAAGTAACCTAACTTTACCTAACGTTATATTAGGTCAGGATAGGTAACCTAACCTAAACTAACATATTCTAACTTAAACTAACCTAATCTAACAACCTAACCTAAACTAACCTAACAACCGAGCCTAAACTAACCTAATATAACATAATCTAAAAAAATTTTTACTTAGAACGTCACTAGAAATATTTTTCATCAGTAAACTGTGTGTCTAAAATAAATTGTTTGGCCGGTACACGATGAGTATTGTTTCTTAATATTTTCCGAAAATAACATAAACGAGTACCCCAAGAATAAAAAAAACGAACGAAATAAAAATAAATTAACTAAGATTATTCCACAAAAGGAATTCCGTCAGTATGTACGGAAAAACAGGCAAGAAATAATTACAAGAACAAACAGACAAAACAAAACCAACGACAAAAAACTGGATGTAGTCGACACAGCAGAAACACAGACAGCTTGAGAAAGCTAACGAAAAACAAATAACGCAGTAACTGTGGACAGTAAGACAAAGAAAAAACAGACGAACACAATGGTCTCCTTGCCCTCATTGCAAGTACCGTTCAAAAATAACTTTGCATCGAAACCTAGTAAACCGTCAACAATTTCCCGCAGTAAATCGCGTTCTCCACTGATTGCCGAAGAAATTTCCGCCACATTACTGGCTCCTGCAGCTTGAATTCACCTTATCTGTGATTGTTTCACTTCTATGTTATTAGTTGTTCTGCAACTTGCAACACAGGACATCCGAGATTTTCGTGTAATAGTTTTACACGCACTAGATCATAATTTGTAGACACAATAAACTTTTTTTGTAAAAAAACCCTTCTCAACTAGTAATGTAAATTTTTAACCCGTACACTGTATGATCGTAAAGGCACGAGTATTTCGCCGATTCATCTGGTAGCCTAGAAATCCCAGGTATGTGCCACATATGATTATTGATAATCCATGACATCTTACAGTTCAAGCGGATAGCACATGGTATTAAAAACCTTTCGGCCAGGAATTTTTATGTTAACACAAGGGTAAACGTTGAACTTTGCTTCTTTAATTTTGTTTTCTAGACATCATGCGCAGAAACATGATTTCTGGACCCCTGAAAATGGATATAGAAGAAAAAACGGCTTTTTCAGGCTGCTGTCACGTAAAAAATACCAACCAAAATCTTAAAACGGAAATATAGAAGCAAGCGCTGGACTTTAATATGCATTTTCCAATAATAAAAAAATAGGGTCATAGCTTAGTCCAATAGGAAAAAGCCAACGACCAAAAGACTGCACGCAGTTTTCGCACCCCTCGCATAAGGGCGACACAATTGCTGATGAACATGCCAGTCTAGGGCCGTGTTCGATTTCAGTGCAACATCACTTCCCCTTGAGCCCTAAGCCCTTGTTTCCTTCATGAAGCAGGTTGCATTTTGTGAATTCGGACGTAGGGCACGAGAAGGGAAAGTGGCTCGTCCCCTTGGCTGAAGGGGACATTCTAGGGTGCATATGAGCCCTTACTGTGAATTCGAACAGCGGCGTGTGTGACGTCACTTCCGCGATTCACTTTTCAAGGGCTTGAAGCGTGGTAAGAGTCCTTAGACGGCCAATTCGGATTACCTTACCTCAGACGCTGCATCTAGCACCCGCTGCAAAGGCTCTAGACGCGAAACTTGTGTTTCTCGCTGTGGAGGATTTTGTTTTATTGTTCCGGTGTGTTCCAACTAGGCTCTACATATGTCTGGTGCACGAACTCGTAACGCCCACGAAGGTTTTTATCTTCTACAGACTCTGTTTTGGGCTGTGATAGGTGGGGAAAGAAGATGGCCGCCATGTAAATTATGTTGATCGGTAAAAAAGCTTTGTCAGATTGGATTTGTCCCCCAAAGGGAAGCCTGATACGTAAGACACGAATACACTGAAAGAATAGTATTGTTGTAGGTACCACTCTTCTGTTAAAATAGGGACAACAGTCCAGTTAGGATGCCGCTACTATCTTCATTGTTCCTGCAACAATCTGTTCCGTAGAAGTAACAATGTGTTCTGTAAAAGGAGTAAGCATCTGCCTTTTACAGATAATATTGTTACTTCTACTGAACAAGTTGTTGTAGGAACAACACAGACAGTACCAACAAACAAACTGAACTGTTGCAATAAGCGGAGTGTTGGCCTATGGTTTGTGGAGATGGTTAGAGTAACTATTCGTAGATCAGACCGTTTCCCGCCGTGTGCAGTTGCTGACAAGTCCGGCCCGTGCTCGCCACATGTGTGGCAGTTTCGCTTCTGCATGGTCTGTGTAACCTTGCTCTGACCAAGTGCAAATACATTCTCTCTCGTTCCAGGAGGGCCACGGCATTGGCCAATCCCGTGCTACGTGCGGGAAGGGGAAGGAAGGGGGGACACCATCCCTGGCACGGAAAGGCGATAATTACCAGCGAGCCACAGAAATGCACTCTGGTCGATTTGTGAAGCGTCATCGCCTCCTCGTGACCGTGGGCAGCTCCGAGGTATGCGGGCGAGAGTGGCTCAAGTGCCGTTGCTGCTCGGATTTCCACCAATCTTCGTGAGCAGGCTACCCGCACACCTCACTGTTAGTGGCTTGGAGAAAAAAAAGCTCTTTTACTTCTGGACGTTATTTTCAGGCTTAAGGCCATGCTCTTTAGTTCCCAATGTTTTTTTTGCGATAGTTATTTTTTTTTTTTTAACTTAAACGAGAGCAGATATCACAAATGTGTCTGGAATTTTTGTTTAAAATTATTTTTTACGTGATAACTAATTTTTTAAACGTAAGAAATTATACGGTTTCGACTAAAAAGCCAATTAACCAGAATTTCGTTAGTTGTATAATTAGCAAAAACCATATTATTTACTGCCTTCAAAAAATCAGTCAACACTGAGAAGACGATTTTAAACAAAATTGCCTGACAGATTTTCGATAACTGCTCTCGTTTACGCGAAAAAAAAAAAATCTCTAATAAAGTAGAAACTAGAGTGCGTGGCCTTAAGTATTGATTTAATTTGCATTGTAGTGTTACACGTATTTGTTGCAAACCGGTCTTTGGCTGAACAGTACGTGAGTAAACAAATATTAAATAAGTAAAGTAGGTATATTAAATTGTTTCCCATACTGTGCACGGTTTAAAATTTTCAAATACAATTAGGAAGTTTTGTTTACAGTGAATATACTTAAGCAGTAAGAAGTAGAACTAAACAGTCGCAAAAATCGAGCGTATGCAATAGCGAGCTAACTGCCTAAGTACAGCCGATATTAACAGACTTAGCTGTGTTGGTAATACTGAAGGTTATGGTTAAAAACTCTTAGTAAAATTTTGAGGAAATGATAATTGCTAAACATTTAAACGACGCTTTGCTAGCATTTCCAATTAAAAACTTGAATTAAGTGACAAGTTATATTTCTTCCATTAAAAATACCTATCATGTATGTCCTTGATAAGTTAAAGCAAGATGGCTGGCGGTTGTTCAGTGACTTACGAATAGGGCATATCAGAAGGAAAAAGTCATACGTTTGTATTTGTATGAAATATTGTGAGATTTGAGAGTATATTATCCTGTTACAAAAAAATTAGGCTATTAGCTTAGCTAGTTTTCCCATAACGGCATTTCAAAGTCAAAATTTGCATGATTTTAGTTCACACACCTCCTGAAAACTAATTAACAAAATGAAACTAAAAAAGTCACAGTAAAAGTAAATGTCACGGACTTGGGCTTTAAGAATATAAAAACCCATTCAAACAATGTTTTGACATTTTAAAACATTTCTGAAATTTGAATAATTATTTTGCTAATTTTAGAATTTTTTTTAACTCCAAAAATAATTTTATTGGGCATTCATACACGTAAAGCCTCAGTACGTGACACGTACTTTCGATGTTAATTATTTCATTTCATTATGTTGATTGGTTTTCGAGGGGGGTATATGGAGTAAAAACAAGCAAATTTTAACTTTGAAATGCGATCGTGGGAAAACTGGTTGAGCTAAATTTTTTTTGTAGGTGGACTCCCAAGTAATGTCTACAAAACTAACGTTGTTTCATAAAAATACAAAATTATGATTTATTTCCTCTGGAACGCTCTTTAAGGCATCAACTAGGTTTTTAGTGATAGATTTTGAACAGTATCAGGATTGAATTTACTTTAAAAATATTATGTGGTGACTTCAACGCACAGTGAAACAAAACTTACCTGTTCAGAGGGGATTTTGATCACGGAAGAAGACACTTGTGGCAGCTACCAAATATATTGTTTGTACCGAGACAGCCAACTATTATTTTGGGCTAGCCACAAAAAAAGAATTAGTCCCACTTAAATAGTGTGGTCAGCAAAAAAGTATTTTGTGTTATCTACAAAATTATTACGTTGCCTTAAAACTAACAAAATATTTAAAATAGATCGCAGGCTTAAACAAAATATTAGTTTAAGTGGGGTTGAAATTAAACTGCCGGCTGTCGAAAAGAAGACGATTGAATTGAATGGTTTCAACTAACCGTAGTTTGTATATTGTGTAAAAAACAATTTATTAAAACAAAATTATTTTTGGTAAAGAAAATGCTCAAGCGCATCAAGCAATAAAAAAACTTTTATAGGTCCACTTCCAATTTTACGGTCCCCACAAAATTATTTAATGTTCTATGATAAGTTGTGTTCCTGTAAAGCAATTATGGTATTAACTGCTTGTCTATTAGAATTGTGGGTGTATAGATATAAACAGTAACTTCCTAAAAATAAATGTGTGTTAAATTTATCTGACTTACTGTCATTTCTATTTTCGAGTAATAATTAAAAATCCTATACAGCTGGCCATAGACATCTTTAGTAGAAGGCCGCGGTCTTCGATCTGGCAACCCTGCACACAAGGGTATTTTCAACACTTATGTTAGCTATGCAAAGGCAATGGCTGCACCTGATTCGTTATTCTGCCGTACACACCGACGAATCAGGGAAAGTCGCTGCCTTTGGCGAGACAAAATAAGTGTTAAAATGACCGTTCCTGACAGTGTTGCCAGATCTAAGGCCGCGGCCTTGTACTAAACATGGCTATGAGCTGGCTCATGAACGAGATGCTACTAAACGTGTGTTCGATATCTTTGTCCACGAAAAGAAAATACATTTAAAACTACGCCTCTCTATTTTTGTTCTTTAGATATCGTGCTTAGAATCTTGGTTTCGGGACAACGCAAATAAATAAATAATGGCTTTTACAGACTGCTATCACGTATAAAAAAATACCGTAAAACAAGGTGAATAGGATCGCTGGGGTGAATAGGATCAAAAGATTTAGAATGAAATTATCGGTGCATTATTTGCTTTAGAGACTATTTTTTTCTTGATAGGCAAATTAATGCTGTTGCCAGACAGTTTGATTGGAACGTAAATTAAAAAAGAAACTTTGTCTGCGAGAAATTTCTTTCAAACTTTGATCCTATTCACCTCGTTTTACGGTACCAACCGAAACCGGAAAAAACAAAAACAGGCAAGCACTTGTTGGTCCTAACTTCGCACTCTCCGCAAATAAAAAAGTAGGGTTAGCATAGAGACCCGTGGTAAAAAGCCAATGACCTAAACACTGCGCTCCGTTTCCACGGCAGGCGCATAAAGGCGACACGGCTGTTGACGCATGAACCAATCTAGCTCTTATCGCCTACCTGTCTCCATACCTCAGACGAGGCATCTATAGTCTATCCATTCTAAGCTTGCAGCTAATTTATCCAAGTAAACGTCAATAACATTTTTGCACAGCTTAAACGTCATTTGAAATATTAAAAAAAAAAAAAAATACAAGGTAACTATGCTACGGCACAATCACAACGTGAAGAATCAATACATAACTATAATTTCCTTTCATTTGTTTCGTTAGCAATTTTTATTTCAGCTGCAACCTTAGAGTGGACAGGGTATAGCACACCTCAGACTTCCCAGTCCTATGCACGCATTGGTAATAGATTCTAACCACACAAGTGGGCCGCACGTGACGTCCCCACAAGTTAGTTTCTTATTTATCATTGGCTTGCAGTCGTCAGGGGTGTGTAGAAATCGCTGTCGTCCCATTACAGACGTGACAGTAAGTTATACGACCTTGACAGCCACGACATAACATGTCTACTGTTTATACGATAGCATTTTTTAAAACCCTAAACGAGAGAAGATATCGAAAAACTGTTCCCCTGTTTTGTTAAGAATAATTTATTATATGTGATGTAATTTCCGGAAAAATTATACACCATTGTTTTAGGTAGGGATATGTAATTAAAGTAATTCCCATTAATTAACTGCTTGGCCAAATCTATATAAATTTTTGTTTAGAAAAAATTAGACAGTTTCAAATAAAACTGGGGAACAGTTTTACATCATATTCTTTCCTTTAGGAGTAACAAAATAACCGTCATAAAATCAGTAGAAATAATGGCCCATAATTATAGATGATGGTTTATCGGGGGGAAAACTTGACAGTTTGCTGGAGTTCAACGCACGTTCAGCTTATGAAAAGACTTCTGGCTTTCGCTTGTACGTCGAGCTGTTATCCTATTTGACTGAGCCAGTAAATATCCCGCTATTGTCATATTTCGTGACTGTTATTGGTCTGCAGACATTTATGTTGTACCAGACGTACATCACCGAATTGTACATGTCACAATAAATTACAGAATTTTCAAGGGTATGTTGATACAAAAAATTTTCGCGATATACCATCATCCCTAATCATGGGGTTATCTGGTCTTAGAATCAGACCGCGAATTACTCGTACCTCTATCAATAATTTACTTGTTTTAGCAAAAAAAAAATATATATATATCTATGAGTAGAGACCCTTGATTGTCGCGAAAATAATTTTGCCCTACTTTGTTTCATTAACTTACGTGCACATCTGCAGTTCTACTTCATGGTTATTGGCAGCTTGTATTTGTGAAGTGATATCTCGCATTTGACTTTGCCAATCACAATAACGTTACTACAACTTCACAAGTAAGTGATTTGCCAGTAAAACCCCAAGACACGTCAGAGATAAGACGTCTAATAACTGATTATAAAGCAGAGCTGCAGATGAGCACGAAAGTCACTTAAACAAAGTGTTGCAAAATTCTTTTGGCGAAAAATATAGGTCCCTATCTATGAGACTCACGTAGTATTTCCTTACTCAATTTTATTGGATAAGGAAACACAAGAAGTTTTCACAATCCTGGCTGAAAGGTGAAGTTGCATTTCATCGTCAGGAAACAATCATTCTGACTTGTCTTGCACGGCGGATGGTTGAACCAGTATACATTTTCTTACTGCGTGTTACAGGATTAGCAGGATGGTCGTGGCTTGTGCCTGGGAAATGATTTAAGAACGCGAATCGCGTTGGTCGTTAGGGCGGTGCAGTCCGGTCGCTTGGGCGAAGTGTTGCCCCGAGGCCGAGCACGCACTGGCCAGGGCCAGTTCCTCAGACGAGTCCGGCCAGATAGGCGGCAACCGATAAAACGACGCTGACGATTACAGTCGCGGTTTTGATGTACGCGCGCGTGCCACGTTCGCGATCATTACCCAATTTGCGCGTGATTTACGCGCGTTCCAGGTCGCGCCCTGGGCGAGTGAATAGCGGGGGGCGTGGCGTGCCCCTCCCACATCTTCCATCCCCCCTCGACATAATTCAGCAATCATCCCTTCGATGGCCAGGCGGGGCGTGGTACACTCGCGCGCAAATGTATTTTGCCACCGCGACGCGACGTGGGTGAGGAACACAGTAGCAAGGCCACACACTAGTTGGGTGTACAGAAGTAAAACGGCATTTTGTTTTTAGTCGAGAGAGAGAAAGAGAAGATACTGTGGTCAGCTCTTAAGAGTGCGTGGTAGGTAAATAACTGCTGAAAATGTCAATTGATTTGTACACTTTTTTCGAAGCCAATATGGGTAAAATACTAATTGACAGTCTTAGATAATAGTATTTGCCATCTTTATGAGTACATATTTATCCAGAATTACTAATCCGTTACGCGTGATCTCTTGCGCCGCAGTTAAATGCATGAGGTTCCGGCGTCAGAGATTGTGCCTCAGAAGTTCATAACACTGGAAACAATTTAGTTTAAAACGTTGGCTAAAACAATTGTCTGGGATTTCCATTGTTTTATTTTCGCAAATATACTTCAAGAAACCTACAGTTATAGATTAATGCATTTAGCGTTGAATTATGTACCACGCCCTCTTAAAAAAATTCCTCAACTGGCACATGGACGGCGTTGCAACGTGTCACGCGTATTATTTTTCACGCGAAACCGCTTAACTTATTCATATTATGTTTATCTAAGAAAATAACACACACTTGAAACTATGCTTCCATGTTTTCGAAATTTCAGCACGTTTGTTAGAAGCATGATTTTCGGGCCTCTCAAAATGGCTAAAAACGGTTGTTTTTAGACTGCTGTAACTCCGAAAATATTACCGAATTCGTGAAGTGCAAAACCAGAGGCATGCGTTGGTCTTTACTGGATGTCTAACAATTCCTCAACAGCAAGTTCCCCAGTCTTTGGATTGGGCGTGATGGACCCATTCCACGGCCCCCTCGGTCTCCAGACATCACACCACTAGATCTCTTTTTATGGGGTTACGTGAAGGACCATGTGTATGCAACTACGGTGCCCGATGTCCAGGAAATGAAACATCGGATCCAAGATGCTGTCGCTTCCATCACAGAAGAAATGCTGCACAAAGTATTCGGCGAAATTACCTATTGGCTGGAAGTGCTTCGGGTTACGAATGGGGCCCACGTCGAAGTGGTCTAATGCCTGTTGAAGTATCGTGCATGTGTGTTTCCCATTGCAATAAACCGTCTTATGGCCGAATGAAATGGGGTCCATAATTTACGGACACCATGTGTGTGTGTGTGTGTGTGTGTGTGTGTGTGTGTGTGTGTGTGTCTATATATAACGGCGCAATCATACGTTTCTTTGAGTGGATCATATTTAAACTAAATTTTGTTGTGGCGACGAAAGTGTAATTACTATGTGTGGATGTATAGGTCTGGGAAGTCAATGTCGCTGCAATGTGTGTCCGCAAAATACACGTGTCTCTACTTAGTCGTTTTGAGTTCAGTGAAGTTCTGAATTCAAATTAAACCGTAAATCCGAACTGTCATAACATGTATATTGTATTATGAGCCATTTGTAGTCCGGGAGTTAGTTTCACTCGAACGTAGCAGGAACGTGTTTTCTGCAGCGATGAAACTGACTCGGTGGGAATCGTTAAAGTAACGCAAGAGTTAACAGTTCAGACCACAGTAACAATGACAAAAATAACAATGTTATCAGGTTGGCAGCACGAGTAGCGTTCATCGGCTCGCCACGCTGATAAGCAGCGTTTGTTTTCGCGCGAATAATATGCCCGATATTTGATGACATTGATAAATCCATATTCTGCTGTGCGTACAAATTCATATTTGTGGCACTAGATGGTATATGTTGATAAAAATTAATATTTCGTTAACATTTGCTTGTATTCACTCTGCTTGCCATGCGATGAAAATGAATTGTTATATGAATGGTAAAAATGGATTTATTTCTTACAGATTAAATAAATAATGTAAATGGATAGTGCTATTTAAAGACCACTGAGGATGTGTGTGTATATATATATATGTCTGGGTTTTAAGTGCTTTGTTGTTTAGATGGAACAACATTGGGACATAGCTTAAATTTTGTATAGAATCTACAGGATAGCGACCTGGGTGAGTGAGATATAAGGTAGGAAGGCACTGAAGTCTCCAGAAACGTTGTATTGTGGTTTAAACGAGTTTGGTTTAGTGTACGCGTGAAGCGATCGTATCGCAGCATTTTTCGGTTCTAATTGGATTAAAATACATTTAACGGGTGCTAACTAACGTTTAACGTTCGCCGCAAGGAGCCGCAGTGGGTACTCAAAGTTTAATGGTTGAATTAGCGTCTAATAAAATATTCTGTCGGAGGGAAGTTGATATCGGTGCTCCGTTGTCTCTCTGTGAAATTTATCAAATTTATTCCAAGAAGTGTGTGTGTGTATGTGTGTAAGTATACGCCTAAACGCACATATGTTATTATTACTAAATATTTTTGCCCTAATAGTCAGTGTTTCAAATTGAATGTACCGTAAACTGGCGTAACATTGGCCCTGGGGGGGGGGGGGGTGGTAACTTCGTCCTACTCAAACTTTCAGTTGTTCTGTCGTTGAGTGAAGAACATTTCAAATTTTATCTGACCGGATTAAATTATTTTTAAGCACCAGACTTTGATTATCTGTATATTAAATAAATTACTCCGAAACTAGTATGTTGAATGTTTACAGAAACATGATTATTCAATTTATCTTGTTTCCTTCCTCTATTTCTCTTCCCGAAGACCCTTCATTCTTTGACTGTACTGTTCTGTATATTCTGGCCAATATTTTCCCGGTTTTATTCCCTACTTTTACTTCAAATTTTGTGTTCATAATTTTGTTTCTTAATTTACCGCTTTCTTTTATCATATTCCTGTTGGTTCCTGCTTGTTTCAGGTCTTCTTGTGTTTCTCGAAGCTGTTTACAACGTCAAAGATCCCATTTTTGAGTCTGTTGTTGTTCATTCTATGTGCGTTTTCTGATCATATCTGTGAGTCTGCCTGTGTGTTCATATTATTCTGTGGTTGGTCTCTTCATCCACCTACCATTTATGTGCATTGCTCCAATGATTTTCTGAGGATTTGATGTTCTATTTTTTCTGCCTGTGTGTGTGTTTTGAATGAATTGTTGTGTGGTACTTATTAAAGTAACTGCTAATTGTTTGCTACAACAAAGTTGAGAATAAAATTTCTTGGCGCAGAATTTATAACTTGTTTCCTTCTGCGTGCAAACTGGCACTTCACTCCAAGACCAACTACACTAAAATTACATTATGTTTTTATAGAAAATTTATTAATACTCAGTTCATAATTTAACTACGACATTTGTAAAGACATTAATTTGATTTCAAGAAATATCATACATAGTATTTAATGTACAATTTTTGAAAGAAATTTTGAGGTTTTCAATGATTTCGAGGATTTTTAATAATTTATAACTTACATGGGCCTATTATTTTACAAGCAAATTATTTTACAAAGTAATTCAGTTTCTTTAAGGACACTGTGCATCTAAAAATTCGTACTACAGTATTATTATTGTATCAATCACTTTTCATCTCTCACACATTACTTTAATAGTAATTTCCCGGAAATAAAATATTTTTTTGGTTCCATAATATTCATACAAGCACACATCAAACTAGTGATTTCACTAATCTCGCTACTTATCAAAAGTAAATTCTATTCAAACGACACGAATGAAATAATTTTGGGCGAATGAAAATGTTTTAATCTATAGATTGATATATCTGTTATTTCACGTAAAAATTATTATTATTTTTTTAAAATACTTAAATACTTAAAGAAATGAAAACATTTAGGTATATTCAATAATCTGTTAACGCAAAAAAAAAAACGTGAAATTGCAAGGGTATCATTCTGTCGTTTAGTTCATTTACATTTACTCAAAATTATTTCATTCTTATCGTTTGCTTATAGTTTTCACTTTGGGTAAGTAGCGAATCTAGTCAAGACTGGATTTAGTTTCTTGGACATACTCCATTGCAAAATGAATGACTGTCAAAGAAAACTAAATAAATAATAGAAATCCATAAATAAGATGAGTATGCTTTAGTCAGCAAGACTCTACGATGAGACGAAACAAAAAACACAGTAGATAACAGACACGAACAAAAAAAATAACAAAACGACACAACGAAGAGACGAAACAAAGCACAGTAGTTTTCTAGACAGATAGTGTTACGGCGACGTTTCGGGAACTGGAATCTGTTCCCGTCATCAGGTAGACACACACACAGGGTTCAGGAACACGAGTGAGACTGATGATCAGAGTGTCTGATATCGGTTGTGTTTTGTTTCGTCTCTTCGTTGGGTTGTTTTGTAATTTTTCTGTTCGTGTCTGATATCTACGGTGTTTTTTGTTTCATCTCATCGTAGAGTCTTGCTGACTAAAGCATACTCAGCTTATTTATGGATTTCTATTATTTATTTAGTTTTCTTTGACTGTCATTCATTTTGCAATGGAGTATGTCCAAGAAACTAAATCCAGTCATGCACTCCTATTGTACAGTTCTTTCAAAGATCATACGAAACTAATCAAATCCCTACTTTGACATGCACTTTTACGATAACTATGTAACAGAAAAATACTTTATTTGTAAAACATTACTGTTAATGCGATGCGGAAGTGCGGGTAAGTGTCTAGTACGCTTACAAAATTACGAATTATTCAATTCAGAGCACCCTTAACTAGGGTTTGTAAAAGTACGAACTCTTCGTAAAACTTGCAATAATTTTTTTCAGTGTACCCGTCCAGTTCTATGTCTGATGCGACAACTTTTAGTGAGGTCTGCAAGGGGCGTCAAGATCGTTCCCCATTCCCTTTTCTGACTGGACACACTTCCTCTGGCCCATCTCAACCGTCACCGAAGTCAAAACAACAAACCGACCGACTTTCCGGTAGTTAATTTTAATGCCGGGCCAGTTCGCCAAGAAATTGAGCGAGAGAATAAGAGAAACTATGTCTTCCTTTCGAGCAGTGGTCTGGGGTGTGATTTACGACCGCGTTTCCCAAGCTTCTTTGACGAAGGAGTGACGATTCCAGACATAAAATTTTGATCGTTTCCGCCTCAGAGAACCACCGTCGTGAATGTAGGCTGTATTGCTTTGTCGTTCTTTTACTGTCTGTAAATATCCCACTTGTATAAATCGATATATTTAACGCCGTTTTAACGTGACTTTTAAAAAAGTGGCGCCGAACTTTTTACGCTGTTTTGTGTCGGCTATTGCATGATTATGGCCGGAAGTCAGATGCATGTTAATTAACGGCAGTAGAAAAATCTCCACGTTTGTAATTTTTGGTTATATTTATGCAGCTAAAGGACACGTAACCAATACTTTTCTCTGCGAGAGGTAAAAAAAAAAAAAAAAAAAAAAATAATAATAATTCGTTTAAGTGGTGAACAGAAGTCCGACATAAAAATATTTTATATCGCTGCAATTATACTATGCGAAAGAAAAACATTTTTTTACAAGCATTGGTTACCGATAATTAGGGACCCCTGTTTTTCGCTAAAAGATTTTTGCCCTTCTTTGTTTCAGTGCCTTACGTGAACACCTGCAGCTCAACTTCATGGCTATTGACAGAGTGTTTTTGTGCAGAGTCGTTATTGATTTGACTGTGCCAATCAGTACACGGATAACTGTCACACATCACGTCTGTGATTTGCGGATTTAACCTCCACACGCTGGGTGTTACGGCATCCAATCACTGACCACATATCAGAGATGCAGGTGCGCACGTAAGGCACTGAAACAAAGAGGTGCAAAAATCTTTTCACGAAAACTACCGGGTCCTAACGATTGGATGTTTAGACTCTCGCAATTCTTATGGATCTACCCGCAAATCACAAATATGTGGTGTTGCAGGAAACAAAGGGGTCCCTATGAGTGTTGTGATACTGTTATGCTATTGGTTCACAGTCCTCGAGGAACTAAACTAAACCCAATAGCAAAAGCATTAAACGTATATAGGAGTTTGAAATCTAACGTTTTCTCAAATTAATTCTGGAAATTTCCGGGTCTCTAGTGATTATAGACAAATAAAGCACTGACGTAAATCTGTTATTTATTTTCGTTTTCTCCGGCAGGAAAAACATTTCACATTGAGCATAGAACTTCAGGCTAAATTTGTTTTGCGAAGTTTGACAAAAACAACGCTCTGCAACATATAGTGCATCACACACATAATCCAACACACATATATAACTTAAACGTAAATGTGTTAGTTGATTTTCCTTAAAATTTAGCTATTATTACATATATTTTTTATTAGACCTAAAAATTAGATAAATTTTCGTTATTATAAGGTATATTGAAATAGCATATCGAAATTCAAACTTCATTAATGTTCGGGAAAGTCGACTGTAATACATTTGTGTCGAAGCTATGCAAAATTACGCCTGGATATATTTAAGCCATACCGTTGAGCCTGCTTGTGCATGAATATTCTTACTTGTCACGATGCCGAACGTAATTGACATGACTCGGTTCATTCCATTCGTCTTCATGATCATAGGCAACAATTCCTGCAACCGCGTACGAATAACTACGCTATGCTAACATTGCTTAGAATGATTTTACGTTAAGGGATATAGAAAGGCAAGTCGACGAGTAAACGACTGGGTTACTCAATCCTCAATAAATCTGAACTACTCATCATAGTTCTATGAGACTTTTCTTGAGCAACTATTTTATTTGCGTACGTATGTTTACACAGCACTAGGGGGTAGTATACATTATTTTCGAGTAAAAAATTAAAATCAGTTTTCAGACAAACAAGGGCTTGAAGTCACAAAATCCACAAAAAATGAAAACTTTAATTTTTATAGTGTTTTAATGTGATGATATCGAACCCTCTATAATAACCGAACTAAAAAAAACTCGCCTCTTGATTTGGAAATAATTTGAACATCCATAAAGCTCTGCGCGAGAGCGAAAACAAAGCATACTACCGTCTAGTGCTGTGTAAATTTAAGTTTGATAAAGACATAATGCAGTCGTGAAGTAGTGTTAGTTTTATAGACGATACTTGTGAGTGCAGTTTGCTCTTGCAAAACAATTTAAGCTGCCATAGTTTTCTCATAACGGTGCGTCAAAGTATAAATTTGAATGTTCTGCTGTCACGCAAATTTTAAAACCGACAACGCAATGTTTTGAATTTTAAAAAATTGAAAAAAATACATGGAAAAAATCGTAAATTCATCTAATTTTTTTAAAATTATAAAATAGTTCACGGGATGCTTTTGCAATGTTTTATCGCGTAGCCCATGGCATGTCATTTCACTGTGAATGATTTCACTTATGAAATTCAATTGGTTTTCACTATTTGCATGGCCGCAGGACGTGTAAATTTTGACTTTGACCTACCATTGTGAGAAAACTATGCGAGCTAAAATTGATTCTTAAGAGGAAACTGTACTCACAAATTTCGTCTACAAAACTAACGCTATTTTACATAGTTATAAAATTACGATTTTATCGCATTTGAACACCCTAATTAAGGGGCCTGCCTAGATAGGCCGTATTTGTGTGTGTGAGGTAGGAACGGTACGAGTTCCACTGACCGACGTTTCTATAGTTATGTTTTTTATTCCGGGTGTAGGATATTTTTCCATGTACGGCAGTTTGGAAAACCCATTTTTGGACACTTTGAGTGGCCCGAAAAAGATGTTTCTAACTAACGTAACGAATTTTTAAAACTATAGTGACATAGTTTGAAGTGTGTGTTATTTTCGTAGATGTACAAATATACTTTGCGTTAAACAGTTTTGCCAAAAAATAAATAGTCGTAACTCGCTGCAACGAGTTTGAAGCGCAAATAGGGAGGCTCCTTAAGGTGGCCGCCTGGCTGGCGCACAAACTGCGTGCAGCGTGTTTCGGAGTTACGTTTTTTCTCAGAGACCAGTATACGTGCGTTCAAAAAGCTTATCTACGAAAAGAAAACACACTTCAGACTACTTGTGAATGTGACTTTCAAGACACCACACACATTGGAAGCATTATTTTAAAGTCCTTAAACTTGGGCAAAATCGGAATTTTCACGTGGTTGTCTCTCAATATATATGTAACCGATTTGTTCGAAATTGAGGTCTACATGTACATTGGACTTTCCTACTGTGGCGCGTATAATAAAATAAAATGATATGGTCACCGCTTAAAGTCCCGCAGTAAAAACGTTACGGCCGGAACACTGCGCACACGTTTACGACTTTGTCCGTAGAGGCGATATCACAATACATGTGTCGGCCGACGTCGCTTGTAGCTCACACACACAAACATATCCTTCGCCCCACGCTTCAACTGAGTTGCAGTATGTTCGTAAACAGGTTTTTTCTACTAATCAATTCCACGTGTGCCCATTATACCAACGTACGAAAAGAAAACACACATCATACAAGGTCGGAACCTCATTGTTAAAACGCCATGCTCATTAAAATTATTGTTTCTAAGTCCTCCAACGTGGCTAAAAACTTTTCAGACTTCCGTACTTCAAAATGTATTAATCGAATGCAAATGAAACTCAGATTGCGACCTGCACTAAACTTAGTTGCAGACTTTCCACCAATAAAATAATACGGTCACCGCTGAATGTCCCATAGTAAAAACCGTTCGGCGGGAAGCTTGCACGCTAGTTCAGTGCTTGGCTCGTTGAGGGGACGCGGCATTTGATGCGCGCTTCAAGGCCGACCTTACTGCTAAGTTGCTTTTAAGCCTCTCACGCGCTGGTAGGCGGCGCCCTAAGTTCGACCACCTGCGCGCTACGTGTGCAGCCGGCAGGGTGTTAATACACCTGCCCTGCCTCCCGCTCCGGGCCAGTTAAGGGGGAGGAGGGGTTTGGGTCACTTCGCCCCAGGCGTGTGCTGCTAGGCCGGGGCTAGGGTACTGCCCCACTTCCCGCCCGGCCGATACGTATCAGCGACCACCACCCCCCCCCCCTTCCATGTATTCCACTCGCTTCGCTGCCCCTCATCTTGCACCCTGGAGAGACCTGTTCCTGCCCACGCCCGCCAGCACTTCCTGCTCATACGGTCCCGGTACTGCACTTCAAACCTTTACGAAAATTCACCAGGTTAAACTGGTAAGACTAACGTTAATTCCACTAAAGATTAGAAAGACAATGTGCTTTCTTATGTCAGAGTTTGACACAGGGAACTTTTCTACCGCTAGTTTCGCTGCTATCGCAAAGGGACCAGAAAAATACGAAACTGCAATAAAATTAAATTTAAATAGGCTTGGAAATTATTTAACTTAAGTTTTAAGTGAAAACAAACCAATTTAGCGTTTTAAATTATCAACTTTGTGTAACTCAAAATTCAAGAAAGCCCTGTGAATAATCAGTTTTCTCCCATTACCAATACCAGTTCTCAGGTGGCAGGAATTTTCCCTGTGACAAACTTGTAACATTGATCTTTCTAACCTGTAGTAGAATTGACCTTAGTGAGGAGAAATTTAAAACAAAAATGCAGACATTTTAATTTGTACATTATTTTACCAACAGAAAAATATTTCGTGCAGAGGTTTACAGCTGTTAAAACAATTTTCAAATCTAAACACGAGTATTTTTTAAATTGGGTTACAATAGGGTAATGGATGTTATTATATTGCAGCCTATGTAAAAAAGTTTTCCAGTCTTTATATATTTTTGGTTTTAAGTCATTATATATATTTTTTTGAAAACAAAGTATAATACTGATTAGTGCCGTATAAATATGAGTCTACTAATAAAATACAACAAGTCATCATATAATGAAGGGGAATAAACGCCCCCCGTATTAAAAAAAAAAGTAGACCTGCAGAATTATTTCCTGCTTCGGCTACAAGTTACTGAAGCTATGGGTTCCTATTTAAGCTGATTTTACTAATATTTTTTTTAGTAGGCCTATCCAAAAAGAAGCTAATTTACTATAAAATCATCACATTGATCTGTTAAAAGTTTTTCATTTTATTTTACCTGAGGAGTTTATTAAAAAAACAATGGCTAATTAGTGTCTTAATAAAATTTTTCTTTAAGTAGATAACTAATCCACATTTGTTTTAATAAAAATAGTTCCCTAGTAAAAACAATTTCCTACACATATGGGGTTCGCGGTTGGCACAATAGCTTCTTTAAGTAGATAACTAATCCACATTTGTTTTAATAAAAATAGTTCCCTAGTAAACACAATTTCCTACACATATGGGGTTCGCGGTTGGCACAATAGCTTCTTTAAGTAGATAACTAATCCACATTTGTTTTAATAAAAATAGTTCCCTAGTAAACACAATTTCCTACACATATGGGGTTCGCGGTTGGCACAACAGCTTAATCATACGCCTCCCATCAAGTCGAATCGGGTTCTGTTCCCGGCGAGGTCGGTTCCCGGATTTTCGCTTGTGGGAATCGTGCTGGTCGGCAGGTTTTCTCGGGGATCTCCCGATCCCCCGCCCCTTGATACCGGCACTGCTCCGTACTCACATGATGTCATCCCCACACCTGGTATAACTGTTAAAATTTTTTCCAACGCGTTTATCTGCGAAAAAAATACACACTTCAAACTTTGCCCCTATGGTTTTAAAAAGGCCGACCGCTAATTTAAAGCATGATTTCCAAGCTCCTCAAAAGTGTATTGGACCACTTGACTATCACTATTGTGGAATATTATTAGTATTGGACCACTTGACTATCACTATTGGGGGATATTATTAGTATTGGACCACTTGACTATCACTATTGGGGGATATTATTAGTATTGGACCACTTGACTATCACTATTGGGGAATATTATAAGTATTGGACCACTTGACTATCACTATAGGGGAATATTATTTGTATTGGAACACTTGACTATCACTATTGAGGAATTTTATTAGTATTGGACCACTTGACTATCACTACTGGGGAATATTATTAGTATTGGACCACTTGTCTATCACTATTGGGGAATATTATTAGTATTGGACCACTTGACTATCACTATTGGGGGATATTATTAGTATTGGACCACTTGACTATCACTATTGGGGAATATTATTAGTATTGGACCACTTGACTATCACTATTGGTGTATATTATTAGTATTGGATCACTTGACTATCACTATTCGGGGCTATTATTAGTATTGGACCACTTCACTATCCATGTTGCTGTAGCTGAGAAAGTATATACCATAGGCTAATCCTAAATTAAAATCATAGAAACGTGCATTGGACTTTACCACATACTTTCCACAAATAAAATAACTGGGTCATCACTTGAAGTCCCGTTGATGAAACACTTTCTATGAAAACACTGTACGCTAGTTTAGCCCTTCTCGCATAGAGGTGATGAAATTTGACGGACGCGTTGCGTTCGACTTATCGCCTTCCCCGTTTCCGTGCCTCAAACGTTAAGAAAAAGCGTCCACTAGCTCTTAAGGTAGAAAGCATATACGCCGTCCATACTAATCTCTGACATATTCGGCATGACAGCAAGCGATAGGCGCTTAATGGGCTAGGAACTGACCGACTAGATAATAAGGAGTATTTCCACCGTTCGCCCGGAATGTGGATAGACGACCGCATGGGAAAAAACCAATTTCTCCCTCCTCCTCCCTCCTTTCCCAAATCCACTTGCTCTTTTTTTATTCTTGAGCAACCGGTCGCGATCGAATCCTTGACCTGCAAATGCGGGTCTGGTGCACTTAAGTGGGAACACGTCCAGACGATGCCTCGGGTAGGAATTGTAGGTCATAAACTAACTTTGATGGCATTTTGCCACGGTCGTTTCAGATGAATCATAACTTAAGACCATTTCACACGATAAAATATTTATTGAATACAATTCCTTCAATTAAATTCATTGAATAGCATGACGATTCAAGAGATTTAATTCAATTAGCATTGAAGGTACCACTTGATAAGTTATCACACAATTTCCAAACAAACGACGCACAAAATAAATAATGTAACTATTTTATAATTATCTACTAACCCTGCACGACACAAATATGCCTGGTTTAGTCAATACAAAATTTCTTAAAATTTTGTGTATATCATTTAATATAAATAATGCTAGTAGTTATTTTTAATAGTCTATATTTCGCACACAGAATACAATAAATGCGTTATTTAAATTAATAATGTTAGAATAACAACCTCTTTCCTATTCTTAAATATTTTGATTCTAGAAAATTTCAAACCTGTTCGAAACGAAAATCTTTGACGAAATTCATGACATTCATTAAATTGTAAGACAAAATGGTCGAGGTTACAACGTCAGCATGGCGTCACACGACATTCAAGAAATTTAAGTCAATGCATTTGAAACATAATTGAAGCAAAATTTGATCATGTGAAAGGGCCTTTATGCACTACGGCCGAGGAAATAAAACGAATTCTCTGCAGACTTTCGAGCACGGAAGAGTTTAGCTTTAGTTTAGAAAGTGTTTCTTAAGCACAAGTGGTAGCGTTGAGTAGGTTAAATATATTTTAAGTAGCGAGAAGGGAGATGAAACTGTTACGCTGGAAATACTTGATAAAATTTATCTGTTTAAATTACAGAACTAAAAGCACACTATTTGTAAATATTTTTGTGAATAATTTGAAAACTAGTAGCGACACTACAGATAAAAGAATTGTGTTTATTGCTCATTATTTGAAAAATGGCAGAAAATTTCTATATTTATATATCTATCATATTAATTCATGACACACGTAAATAACATTCAGACAGAGTGAGTACGTGTGAGAGATTTTGGTCTTTAGCGCAGGTGTAAGGTGAAATGAGGTGAGTGTGGAGCAGCGCCGGAATGAAAGGGCAGGGGAAACGGGAGATCCCCGAGAAAACCCGCCGAACAACAGCATCGTCCGGCACGTTCCCACATGCAAATATCCATGGACTGACCCCGTCGGGAATCGAACCCGGATCAACCGGGTGGTAGGCGTATGGTTTGACTATTCGGCCACCGGGGCCCCTCAGATTGAGAAATTATGTCATTGGATACTTGATTAAATATGTTATCACCATTGTGGTAATTGCATATAATCAAAATTTTTGTTACAATAAAGAATATTTAGGGCTAGAAAAAATTCGCGAGTTCAATGACCTGCATGCTAGAATCCAATGTCTTATGCATACTCAAGTCCCGTCTACTCGTTCATTGTCTGCTGTCTGAATGAGTAGCAGGTAATGGACAAATGGTAGAGCTTCGGTATACACGGGATAATGGATTCTAGCATGTTGGTCGTTGAACTCGCGAAATATTCCTAGCCCTAAGAATATTACAGCAGAACAATAATTTCGAGGAGTCAAAATACAACTCTAATTAATCACCATATATCATATTTTACTCAAAATTATGCAGTATTAGTTGTCATGCAGTTTTAAAAGAAGTTCTCTAGGCCAAGGACGTCACTAATTTTCTCTATGTATTTAATAATGTTTACAGGAAATGTGTCAAATATATATTAATAATTGATTGTAAAACTGTTAAATTAAAACGCGGATCATAACTAAGACGTCAGCAAAAATCGATGTGTTCGTTTCAACTATGAAGGGGAATCGGGTAAATGGCATATCGTTGTACACGAGCGCTGGCGAAATGCGAATGTGATCCCTCCCTGCACTGCTGCACCCGAAGACAAACCGCCATCTATACAGGTTTCAAGGTGACGATATATGCTGCTGTTACGTGCTAAGTACCATAGCATACTGCAAGCTGAGGTTAAGGTTAATAGGTTAGAGATAGTAATGTTTAAAGTTTCTCACAGAGAAAATTTCTGCCGCTTGAGCGCTGGTGTCGGTAACGGGTGCAAACTGACAAATCACAGAGCTTCCCTGAATTTTAAGTTAGGCTACATTAAGTTGATAATTTAAAATGCGAAATTGGTTGAGTTTCACTTTAAAATTAAGTTAAATTACTTCTGTCACTTCCTAACCTATTTAAATTTAATTTTACTACAGTTTCGTATTTTTTTTCTGGTTCCTTAGAGATAGCAGCGAAACTGGCGGCAGAAATTTTCCCTGTGCCAAACTCTCCCATAAGAAAACACATTTTATTTATAACCTGTAGTAACATTAACCTTAACTGAGAGGCAGGTGAGTCTGCATCAGAGCAACAACGACCCATGTCAACTGTGACGACTCCCTGTCACCGCACTCTAAATATCTGAATTAGTAAATATTCACTGATTCACGCCGATCAATTGAGCAGTTTCAACAAATTGAATCAGTGAGAAACCACTTCGAAATCAGTGTCTATTCACTGATTCCGTTAAAGAGTACCAACATTCCACAAGTTAATTAATGAATGTCCACAGATTTTCCAGTAATTTTTAACTGATTCAATAAGTGAAAACTGCTCTTTGAAAACAACTGAAAAAAAAAAAAACCGTGAATATTCTATGATTGACTTGTGAGGTGTTAGCACTCTTAAAGGAAATCTGTGAGTATACACTAGTAAAACAGTGACTATTTTCACTGATTCAAATAGTTAAAATTGCTCTATCCATCAGCGTAAATAAATGAATATTCACTAATTCAGATTTAGAGTGTGCAAGTACAAAATGTTGCAAACTCACATGCAGTGTTGCCAAATTGTAAATGCAGACGTCTCGTACGAAGAAGAAAAAAATTGTCGTACAAGACCCGTATATGAAAAAAATAAAAAAGCATTTGTTTGTTTTCTACAACAAAAATTTGCATTAGCCTACAAGCATAAAACTTCCGAACCACACTGATATTCTGTAGATGGAAATTTCACGTGTGATATTACGTGGAAATTATGAATGCTTAGTTAATTTTTTTTAAGTTTTCTTCCGACACTGTGATGCCAGGAAACCAATGTCTCTGACTTGAACTGCTACAACAGATGCCGGTAATTTTATCCTCTTTCGTGTTTTCTAAGTAAAGATAAATCGAACTAAACGCCATGAAATTACGGAGATAAAGTCGCCAGGTTCTTGACGGGCGGATTAAAATGATAATCTATTCCTCTTTTACTTTCCCCTTTTTCTTTACAACCTCCTTCCTCTCCTTTTCTCCTCTTTCTCCCCACACATGAAGTATACGTTGATTATAGTACATCGTAAATGTGCTTTCGCCTGCAATTTGGACATTATGACACCAGATTTCGACATTTACAAAAGTGTACGAGATCCAATATTATATTGTACATCGTATACAGACCCTAAATTCTCGTACAAATACGAGAACTTTCGTACTTCTGGCAACGCTCATTTCATGCCAGTTTATTCGAGGAACCAAACACACATCTATAGAAACAAGAAAAATGTCATATGGGCTTAGGTTAGAAAACTCGCCCTTTCTGCACTACATTACACACTAACAAAGCATAGCGTTCTGGCAGAATCATCTTACTGCGCAATGTCATCGCAGATATTATTGGCTGATACACACGAGGCATGTATTTAACTGAACGTTCGCATTATTCCATGTCGTATTTTAAAGTAACGTACTCCAGCTTACGTGCAATAAATACACTGCGTTTTCGTACATATCGTGGGTTTAGTTCTACAACTAGATAACTTAATTTTCCCAAGTTAAAGTTATTTGCAGCTGTCTACACCACCCTTCTGATTGTTCCTATGGATGCGTATATATTTATACATGTGTTAATTAAGAGTATTGTTGCAACACAAATCGATGGCTTAGAATGAAAACCTCGTAACTCCACTCTGACTTTGTCTGCAAAAGTTAACAAAAAAAAAAAATAACCAGCAATTTTAAACTTACCTAACGACATAATGTAAATAAGGCTGTTTAAATGTCTTGCTTTCAAAATAATAATTTTGAATAATGTCAAAACGTTAGATATTTTCGCCCAAATTTTACAATATTTTTATATTTTGTAGTTACGGGGTTTTCATTCTAAGCCATAGAAATATGCATTTAAAAAGATAACTGTGTGTATGATAACGGTACATTTTTAGTGTTAAAATAATGTATCTCCAGCTACCTAGTTATCTAGTTGTAGTATTAAACCAAACTTCTATATTGACATGATATTTTGCAATATCCTGTATTTATTTTAACGTTATCATTCACTGGAAAATTCTCAATATCTGCACCAGTAAATTTCGTAACCTTTTAAAACGTTTTCACTTCATATTACTACGTAAACGTGATTAAGACGTATGTTCTTAAATCATCACAGAATTAACTTACACACATCACATGCAACGAAGGAAGCAAATATAGTTACATGTTAAAAATACTTTCTTGAAAACTAAGTTTCCCGGGAAGAGTGGTACAACTTGGAATGAGGAAATCACAGAGAAACTTCACTGATGAAAAATTAGACAGGAGGCGAAGTGTTCGTTCCATTAGTTGGAGAACGTCAAGATAATGGGTATGAAAGAAATGCCCTAGAAAGCAAAGAAGTTAGAGGGAATGCAAGTAACAAGATGGCTGGATTAAATAAGGTAGGACATCAAGGGGAATAACTGAGTACAAATGAATGCTAAAGCAGGAAACTTAGACTGTCTGATACTGTGTAATACCAGTCACATAGCGAGAGTGTCATTTTTATTGTTATTATTGCAGCCAATCACATTGGCAGTGGCACAAATAAAAAGGTTTCTCTTAAGAAACACAGGAGAACACACGGAAGAAATTTTGCTGCACTGAATAAAATTTTACCCTTCCATAAGAATAATGTTATAAACTAATAAGACGGCATTTTCAATTTATCACTACAATAAAAACATCTCAAATCAAGTATAATAAATAAAATACTCTGAATATCTACAAGAACGAATGAAATTAATGTCTATGGACACTGTGTTCGCTGTGAAACGAATTTAAATCGGTTAGTAATGTACAGAAAATTGCCCGTAAATTAACAGAAAACTATTGTAAATGAACTGAAATATTGTTTGTGTTACTGTGTTTTCTATCAATTTTGCAAATCTTAAAATAATTTCTTGTAGTGTTACAACACTTTTATTAGCTAATGCCAAGATTATTTTTATTCAAGAACATATTTTTCAGTGTTGCCGTTTTCGTGTACAGGAAAGTTTTCCGAAATACATGTATAACTTATTTAAGTTTGCTGGCTATTCATGTAAATCTTCTTAAAACTGTACTCGAATGAATACCTAGTTCTGGACTCACTCAGTAGCTTAATACACAACATAAAATAGTTTGATACAGTTGCTGACATATGCTCGTGAAAGTATTTAAAATCCACTGCAACTAAAAAAAACCCTTGAAATAAAATTTTGCAAATTCGATATCACTGTAATTTAATATCCGTGACTTTGTTGTGCTCATGTCTTAAACTTTTGTAACTTCACCCCAGTTGTCAATATTGACATATGAGTGCAACCAGCTAATAGTGTCAAAATTATACACTATTCAAAATTTTACATGTATATCTTCAATAAAAATGTACTCTTCATAAGCGTCCTTTTTAACTTTCACATTTCAAACACACTAAACGAAAATTAAACAAAATTGTTTTATTGATTATGTTTCATAAATTAATTCTATTTCAAAATATAAAAAAGGGTTATAACTTCTGGAAAATATGTTATTTATAAATAACCCCCAAAACATCATTAAAATTTATATGCCTATTGAATTTAGTTAAAAATAATACTCAGGATATTTAGGCCTGCTAACCATAAAATTATTGCGTATTGTAACAACTATTCTGCAAGCAGTTGTTATTTGTGGAAACGTAAATGTCTTATTGACAGCGAGGTCATTTAAGAGGAACGATCCCAACATTCACTTGGGGTTATTTCGGAAAAATGACTTGGTAGTCTGGGCCAGGAATCGAACACGGATCTTCCCGAGTCCTAGTTTCGAACACTGAGTTACCTCGCTCGATGCTATTTGCGAGAGTCCAATCGCCTTCCAGATTTCTTTGTGTGGCGACTGACGCAGGTACTCACTGGCCGTACTTTCGTTGAGAAGTTTCGTGATTTGTCTTCCTTTTCTTGCCCATACAATGGTTAGCGCGGAGAGATTCGTTTCCCCGCGTCGCGAAACGAATCACCGTTAGCTTCCTGGTAGCTATTCCATTCGTCGAGACACTCTCATAAAGCCTCTCAACCCGTGCGGGCGCTGTCCCTTTCACGTTTCAGACGAGCGTGTATAGCAGTTCAGCGACTGATACCTTCTCTCTTACACAAATACGTATTTGTCCTCTCTCTCTCTCTCTCTCTCTCTCTCTCTCTCTCTGGCCCTGGCACTAGTTAAGGCGGCCGCCTACCCCACGCTTTAAATGCGTCGCAGCGTGTTCGTAAGCAGGTTTTTTTCTACGAAAATATTCCACGTGCGCCCATTGTGCCAACGTACGAAAATAAAACAAACTTCAGACAAGGTCGGAACCTCATTGTTAAGAAACCACGCTGAGCCCTCCAACATGGCTAAAAACGGCCTTTTCAGACTTCAGTGCTTCAAAATGTACTAACCGGATGTATGTGAAACTCAGATTGCGACCTGCACTGAACTTAGTTGCAAACTTTCCACCAATAAAATTATATGGTCACCACTTATTGTCCCATAAAAAAACCGTTCGGCGGGAAGCTTGCGCGCTAATTCAGCGCTTGGCTAGTAGAGGCGACGCGGCATTTGATGCTCGCTTCAAGGTCGACCTTACTGCTCCGTCGCTTTTGAGCCTCTCACGTGCATATAGGTAGCACCCTTAAGGCGGCCGCCTGGCTAGCGCTCGAACAGCGTGCAGCGTGTTCGGAGTTACAGGTGATTCAGAATAAAGTGCACTAAAAAAAGCCCTGAATTTTTTTTCTGCCAGTTTATATCTTTCCGCCGAATGTAGACGTAAATAATGCCGTGTGCTTTTATTCACACAGAGTCGTGCAATGTTTACATGTTCAGTACACTGCTCCAATAAAATTTGCCTACAATATCTACTCATTAAATGAACGGAGGCAAAATATATGACACTCACTATTGCCGTCACGAATCTCGTAAATGCGGGCATAGATTATTTGAATTAGTAACTCAAAACATGGAAGTCAAGAATTTAAATTTCGTTTAGTTCTACTGCCACGAACAACGACGACGCACTTAACAGAAACAATAAATAACGTATTTTCTCAATGTGTGAAATAAAAAGTATGTTGTTTCTAGACTGGCAAACGTAAATAATTTACAGAATACCAATGGCTTCACATCATTTGGCAATAATATTCATAGTCATTTTCAATACTTTTGAATGTGTTTATACGCACAACGGACAAACACACGCAAATGATGCAACTTGGCGAAGCGGCGAAATCTTAACACTGATGCCACCTGTCGGTGGAATTTTGAACTGTCTGAAGCGCGGAGTAAGCGGTAACGTGTAAGATGATCTGAGGCCGGCGGTAGAGTCACATTGTGCTGGTGCCAATTAAGTTTAATTATACTGTAAGTAGAAATGTCAATAAGATCATAAAAAAATATTTTGAAGTATATTAAATACAGAGAGGTCGATTTCACCTGATGTTCTTTCACTAATGTTGTATTCAAATTGGAAAATACACGGAACTACATGCGATGAATCGCTACTAACCATACAAGCAGTAAAATAACTCGTGCTAATGGTGACTTATATGAAGTAACGGCTAGTGATTTTTTTCACAGTTTAAATCTTTAGTGCTCACTTTATCCCGAATGACCTATATGTTTTTTTCTCGGGATCAGTAAATGTGCATCCACAATGCTTGTCTACGAAAAGAAAATATACTTCAGACTACTTGTGAATGTGACTTTCAAGACACCGCGCACATTGGAAGCATTGTTTTAAAGCCGTCAAACTTGGTTAAAATCGGCTTTTTCACGCGGTTGTTTCTCAAGACATATGTAACTTATTTGTTCGAAACTGAGGTCTACAAGTACATTGGACTTTGCTACAGTGACGCGTATAATAAAATGATAGGGTCACAGTTTAAAGTCCCACAGTAAAAACGTTACGGCGAGAACACTACGCGCGCGTTTACGACTTTGGCCGTAGAGGCGATATCACAATACATGTGCCGACCAACGTCGCTCGTATAGCGCCTCATCAATTTTCGCCTCACATACACAAACATACCCTTTACCAGACGGCCGCCTTAAGGAGTCTTCCTAGATAGACAGTGTTTGTGTGTGTGAGGCAGGAGCGGTACGAGTGTCACTGACCGACATATGTAATGTATTATCGCCTCTCCGCGCAAGCCACTCAGCTGGCGTGCAATGCTTTACTATTATCCTTTTACCTATGTGACTTTAAGCTGTGACCACATTATGTTATTGGTGGGAAGCACAGTTCATATTCTACCGCTTGTTTCTATAGTTGTGTTTTTAGATTCCGGTTGTTCTTTTACCTGACAGAACAGTCTGTAAAAGCCATTTTTGACCATTTTGAGGGGCCCGAAAATTATGTTTCTAATTAAAGTGCCGAATTTTTAAAACTATGGTGACATAGTTTGGAGTGTGTGTTCTTTTCGTACATATACAATTATAATGCGCGTTAAATAGTTTCGTAAAAAAAAAAGAATAGTCGTAACTAGCTGCAACGCGTTTGAAGTGCAGGTAGGGAGGTAACTTCTGTATGGTAAATTTTAAGCAAGTTTTACAGTGTATGTGTAACAATTGACATACAGTCTATAGATACATAACACCGTCCAATCCGAGTTGTTAGTGGTACTTATTTTCTTGAAAGGTTCAAGCTATTCTTTCAGGTAATAGAATTTGTTGACTTTTTCAATTTTATTCTGTTCTAACTGTAACTCATTAACGGTCCCTTCATTGTTTGTCAAGTCTTTTTTTTTTCAGTGACATTTATAATCCAACCTTTGCAGCTTTGTGTTCGAGTACGCTAGGCTGTGTCACTGCAATTTCAACAGTACTCGCCAGTGACGCTAGATCGACCACGAAAGCCACATAATCCAAAGGTCCCCTTTGTTTGCCGGCCAGGTAAACCCCACTTGGAACTTTCTGTTCATCTAGTTCCTTTCGCCATTCTCTGATGACCTTTTCCAGCGCGCAGTTGAAAAGAAGAGGGGAAAGTCCATCTCCTTGTGAGACTCCAGTTTTAACCTCTTCGCCTATGTTATTTGCTCAACGATTCGTCGTTGTTGAAAACACTTTTTCAGTAAAAGTGCATGTTGAATAAAATTAATGAAAAACGTACTTAATTATTATAAGTTTATGTAATCCACGTTTTCTCGTGCATATTCACAGAACACAGAGCATCCAAGCTATATACACTCAACTTTTTATTGCTGTCTCTCTGGTTTTCCCGCAGTCGCTACTCTGAATAGGAAATCATTTCATGTCACCTCTCAGGACGCATACGGCTTCCAGATTGAATATCTGTGTATAGAGGCGTGATCGAATCCTATCCTAATGATCTCTCCCTCAAAAGGAGAGACCTGAAAACTTTGCGTTTTGTTTTGGGCACAAGCTAGCACTCAAACAATCGTAAATTTGTGCCACATTCTCAATCGAGGCTTGCCTTATTTAACGCATCTCGCAGGGCACTTAGCCAGTAGTAAATATTCAACTAAACACAGGCTCAGTCATGAGTAGTGACCGCTATTTTTCGCGAAAAGAATTTTGCCTCACTTTGTATCGGTGCCTTACGTGATTTGACATTTTAACTGTCATAGGCCTTGATATTCTACCGGCAAGTCACAGACGTATAGTGTTGCAGGAACGTTACTGTAATTGTCTCAGTCAAATGAGATACGGCTTTTCGTATATATACGCTGCCAATAACCATGAAGCAGAATTGCAGATGTGGACCGAAACAAAATGGAGCAAAATTCTTTTCGCGGAAAACAGGGGACCGAGCAGCCAAAGAACGGCTGTTGTCTACTTGAGAACACAAATATTCTTGGAGGCTAGCCTACGGGTCAGTGAACTCGCTAATTTGTAAGGTCTCCACGTATAGGTTCGTCAATTTCGCGAATTCAGTAGGCAGCAGTCTGTATTTTTCACTCTTATACACACACTGGCGACACTCGATTATCCATTGGTAGAGATGATTATTTATCGCGGGAAAACTTGACTGTTTGCTTGTATTCAACGTACGTTCAGTTTACCAGAAGATTACTGGCTTTCTCTTGTACGTTGAGCTGTCGCCCTACATAACTAAGCCAATAAAAATCATGATATTTGATGCATATTATTTATCTGCAGACATCTACGTTATGTCAGACATATAACGCCCAATCATCCACGTCGTAAGAAACCACAGTGTTTTCAAGGGTATGTTGGCACAAAATATTTTCGTGATATACCATCATCTCTATCCATTGGGTTAGCCGCACAAGCAGGTAATACGCGACAACAGTACGAATTATTTCATAATTTTCTACTGGCTTGTAGTAGTCTAAGGCATGTCATAACAGCCGTCAGCTAATCATAAACGCGACAGTGACGTATGCGTTTTCGGCGTTCAACCTAACTAAGAAAATATCTGCCAAATTGACGTACATACATTTACTTATAACTAGATACACGGAAATTTCGTGAATTCATTTGAGAACACATTAGGCTTCAAACTCCTGTACACGTTAATTACTTTCGCAATTAGCTCATTGTTACTGGAACTCTACATTGAGGTCTGTAAACCAATAGCAGACCTGCATGATACAACTCACTGACTCCCGCGCTAACTTGTCACATATACAACTGGCCACTCACTGAAGCAACAGCCAATGTACAAGTAGCTGAGGACAGATTGAACACAGAGGACTGTGGAGTCCAGCCGGGTGGCCGTTGAACCCGAGAAATTTCCGGGACTCTGCTTATAAGTAGAGCCAGGAGTTTGTCACAAAAAATATTTTGACACAATTTTGTTTCAGTGCCTTACCTGTACATCGGCAGAACTACTGAATGGTTACTGGCAGCGTATCTTTGTTCAGAGGTGTCTCTCGTTTCACGGCACCAATCAGAATAAAATTGTTGTGATCATACGTCTCTGATTTGTCAGTAAGACCCTGAGACAACTGTGAGTTAAACCATTCACTTACTGGCCATGAAGTAGAGCTTTAAATATGCCCATAAGGTAATTAAATTATATATAATATAACAATCGATGTGTGTACTGTGTATGTATGATCCCTATCGACTCCAAAACGGCTGGAGCGATTTTGATGGAATTTTCAGGCATTCTTCAGATTAGACCATCAGATGATCCTGTGAAGTTTGGTAGCGATCAGATGAACAGAATTTTTTTGGGCTATTTGCCAATTTTGAGTAATATTTTCCTTAATTAATTAATTACGATCAATAAACATAAATTAATTAGGTAGGATCGCGTCATGGAACTGTGCTGCATTTCAATGTATAGACTTCAATTCTTGGCTGTAGATAACTAGTGCTAACCGGGTCGCTAGTGATTCATAAGTCTTATTGCCAGAAAATCATGCCTCTTGTGATGAACATACGGAAATATTTCTTGACGCTTGAACGCCATTACAGCCCTTAATCCTAGCCCACTGCCCGAGTCTCGAGCCCTCAGCTGAGGAGATAGTGCGACTCCTGGCCGTAATGAGTATTCAATTATTTCACGCTAGTCATAAGCGGACGAAGCAGCCCCCGGCGTATTTGGGGTAGCTGCGCCCGTATTTCAGACCTCGGGTGATTCGCCGCGTTGAGCCACGCAATCAACTGATCATTAGCATAAATCATCGTCGAGTGGGCGGACGAACAAAAAAAAAATAATAACGACAGAGCACCTCCCGCGGAACGCCATTGCTACCGGCAATCGCCGGCTCAATTAAAAGAGCTTCAGTGCCTTCCTACCTAACGACTCCAAGTAATAAGGAATACTGACCACATATCGTGATATACCTTAATATCGAGATAAATACTTTGCGGGCTTTACAAAACTGGAAAGTATCTATTCAGGGTGTTCACTAGATTACCAACAGGGTGCAGGAATGTGTAGGAGAGAGGTTTTGGT
This sequence comes from Medauroidea extradentata, assembly GCA_003012365.1. Lineage (NCBI taxonomy): Eukaryota > Metazoa > Arthropoda > Insecta > Phasmatodea > Phasmatidae > Medauroidea > Medauroidea extradentata. Next base: position 51,657 of record PNEQ01089161.1, on the reverse strand, counting down.
TAGCGCTTAAGAGGGCGTGGTACATAATTCAACGTTTAAAGCATTAATTTATAACTGTAGGTCTTGAAGCCAATTTACGAAAATTAAACAATACCAATCCCAGACAATTGTTTTAGCAAACGTTTTAAACAAAATTGTTTCCAGTGTTACGAACTTCTGAGGTACAATCTCTGACGCCGGAACCTCGTGCATTTAACTGCGGCGCAAGAGATCACGCGTAACGAATTAGTAATATTGAATAAACATTTACTCATATATATATATATATATATATATATATATATATATATATATATATATATATATATATATATATATATATGTGTTTTATATA
>PNEQ01089161.1:28861-51223 GCA_003012365.1 Medauroidea extradentata | reverse complement strand
GTTTTTTTTAATCCGGAAAGGGAGCAGATATCGCAAAACCGTTACATATAAATTTTGGAAATTGTTCGTACTATGTACACTAACTTATTCAGAACATATGTTTATACAATTTTGGCTAATTATCGACTTAATTAAATTTTCTTAATGTTCATAACTATCCTAAAATAAAAAAAACTTATGTTTTGAAGAAAAAAAACTCAGGCTGCACAGTACAAACAATTTACAATATTTCTATGTAACAATTTCGCGATAAAATAGCATAAATTGGGGCTCCTGGCCTATCAGCGCGGGTGAGGGGTGACGGGAAGAGAGTTTGGAACAGCTCCGACCAGAGGCATCGTCCGGCACGATTCCCAAACGTGAAAATCGGGGACCGACCCCACCGGAAATTGAACTCGGATCGGCTTGGTGGGAGACGAATGATCTGAACATTCGGCCACTGCGGTCCTAAGGCATGTGTAGTTTCGGCAGTAAGTGACCAATGTATCACGTAAATGAACACAATTAAGAGGTTTAAATTACTTCTGTTACTGGAGATCGAAGTCTTAGTACCATGAAACAAGGTACACGACTTTCTGGAAGCCCTGCTTGTAGTATGGATCGGTTTTCAGACCAACCATGTATCCTTCCGCCAAACGCCAACAATAGCATTGCTTTATGGGAAATTCCAACACAAAATTTCACCAAAATTCTAAAAGACCTGTAAAATTAAGACATTTGTCAACAGTTTCATACTAAATATTATTTATGTCGCTTTCAGAAAAAAAAAAAAAAAAAGAAGAAACCTACGTTGTGTACGACGCGATGGCTGACCGACTTACATTCTCACAGATTGTTCATTAGCAACTACCTGCTACTTCACATCTAAAAATTGCCTTCATAGTGATATGTAAGTGTACATATAAATTTTAATACATTTCCAGAAAATAAACATATTATGTACAAAACTCCGTACGATACTCAATATTGTAGCCGTTTTACATAATGTTCAGAGGATATATTTATACAACTTAATTTCCAACGTTTCTTCATCTGTCATACCACAGCGGCGTTTGTTAACTTACTTTTTAAATACGCAAAATACGTTAAATCCGTACAATAATATCCTTTGTATTTTAACACGAGTACAAAAGCTTCTCTTTTAAGAAATTTGTTTCTTAACTTACAAGAGACGCATTTGTAATGTAACTGTAGAAAAATTCGTATCCTTTAGATCTTTTAACGATAAATAAGCGTTTCAAATGTTCATGCATACATGCTGTGATGATCTTAGTTTAATACGGAAAAGTTAAAAATTGTTACATTATTTATGTTTATTAATTTAGAAAATTTTACAACTTAAATACATTCTAAAATCTTTTGTAAAAATTACAGAGATTTTCTTTGTACATTTTCAAATTCTTGTAAAAGAAAATCATCGAAGCCATTTTTTGTAGTTTTACTAACTTTTTTAAATGTACAAAATTTTTTCTAGTAAAAGTATTTGTTTATAAGAGTTACAAGGATTTTCTTTGTAAAAATAACTTACGAAATGTTTGTAGTCCATCAAAATCACAGGTTCACCGGAAATTACGTCCTCTGGAAAACATTTTTCTGGAATATAGTGAATTTTAATATTGATTGCATGCTTCAAATTAAAAAAAAAAAGTTTCTTACGGAAATGTACATTGCTAGTTTATAGATGTGAGCGTGCGTTCGAATCTGACTGCTTCAACTACTTTATTTTTTCAAATTAATTTCATGTAAAATATATTTATTCCAATGATATTTTATAAATTAGTTAGGTGCATTGTTAAAGTAAAACCGGTATTTAAATGTTAATTTTTTCCTTATTGCAAGTACATATACAAGGCTTTATAGTTTGTAACTTTACAAACACGTAAGGTGTACTTTGTATTTTATCACACGGACCGCCATTGTAGTTTTACAGGGAATTTCTTTGGCAACTGGGTTTCTAAGGATTTTCTTTGTAAAAGTACAAAACTATTTTTACAGTGTATTACAAACAATTTTCATGGCCGTGGACGCATGATAATGAAAATAACTTCAATAATTTTTCTCACCATACTGTGTTTTTATTTGCTTACATTGCTGTACGGTACGTTTGTACAAGAGTCACCTTACCGTGAGACGACAACGGCTTAGCGCGCATGTCACGTGTGCCCTTGTTGCCCGCCCTGGACGCCCGGTCAGCTGAGCGCTGGAGAATCAGTAAATTATCTTCTTTATATTTTTTATCTCTGTCTATCCTCTGTGTCCGTTCCTCGCTTCGCGCAAGCCAACCTTTCACTTCCCACGTTTCGCTCGTGTCGGGGGTTCTCGAACTCGAATCTGTCGCTACACCCCATAGTGTTGGGCATATCAAATTCGAAGAACTACCGTGTGTTCACGTAAGATATGCTAAATCCCTCGCACATTGTACAAAAAATAACCTAAACCTTCCTCACTTCTAGGACTGGAACCCGCAATATATGCACCCAAGCGGCCACCTTAAGGTGGAGTGTTAGATAATTTTATTGTTTTTAAGTTACTGAGCCCTAACAATTATTCTAATTGTATTATCAAAACGTTCTCTTCGACAAAGCATAGGATATATTCTTAGCTGTTTGACATAAATAATAATAGAATCTTTCACCAATTTGACATTCAGAATCATTGCAAGAGGTTAACTTTCGAGAATTCCCTTTCAATGATTCTGTATGGCAAGTAAATGAAAGATTCCATTAATATTTTTGTCAAGCAGTTTACTAAGAATGTACCATATGTCTTGTCGAAGAGAACATATTGATAATACAATTTGAATAAATTTTGGGGCTCAAGTACTGAAGGGGCCGCGGCTCCCACCAAGGCGATGCGGGTTCGATTCCCGGTGGGGTCGGTCCCCGGATTTTCGCATGTGGGAACCGTGCCGGACGATGTCGTTGGTCGGCGGATTTTCTCGGGGATCTCCCGTTTTCCCTGCCTATTCATTCCGGTGCTGCTCCATTCTCACATCATGTCACCCCTCACCAGCGCTGAAGACCTCGATTTTAAGCGCTGACTCACTCTTACTCACTCAAAACTGAAAATACAATTAAACTGTCTAACACTCCCCCTCGGAAAGTGTGAGGCATTTTGTAAGTCCCTCTTCCTTTCCTTCCTTCTCAGTGGCCACTCTTTTCCCCTTGCTTCTACCCTCTCCTCATGCACCCTTCTCTGGGCGTAGAAACCTCTTTCACCGCGGTCTTCATCCGTGTTTAAATTTTTTCCTCGTATGTCTAAAATGCCGCGGGGCTCCGGGCGAGTGGTTCCCGTCCACTGTGCTCCACATTCCCGCCTCTGAGAGACCTACTAACTTCCAGTCCGCGAGCGTAGGTCACCTCGCTCCTGAGCCTGGAGGAGGAGGGGGGGGATTTCCAGCCGCGAGGGTCCGCACTGGAGACTGTGCCCCAAGGAGAAAGGAACAGCCCTACTGGACAGCCCTGAAGAACAAGAGACGAACGCCGAAGACGTAGTTGGAGAGATGTGGAGAGATATTATCAAATACATTATAAACCAATACTGAACAGCTTGAGGGCATTGGCGAGAATTCTGATAGTGTTGTCACGTCAAGCCACAAGATAACAGCACCCTACATTTAACTGATTTCAGATGTACGCAGCCAACATAACAATTCTGGAAAAAAATTTCTCTATAGAGAATATATTTCGTTGCGTGGAGAAAATAGCAGTACGATAAATAGACCTACGTAAAAATTAAATAAAACACGTTAAAATAATAAAATATAATAATTATACAAAATTAATACCAAAATATGTGGTAGTTTCACCTCAAATCGCTATGTTATTTTTCACAGGCTTTCTCATAGTATTATGCATAGAGCTGTCAGGTATTAGTCTCTAGGGTATTTGATATTATACCGTTATATTAAGGATGTTCACGTCGTTAAAATCCATAATTTTATATTTGCACACCATAGTGTTCGTTTTATAACGTTACTTTGTGACTACATTTTACACTTGTAAAATGTTTTCAGCTTTCATAGTTTTTTTTTCCCATAGCGTCATGTCAAAGTCAGAATTTGCAAGTTACTAGAACATTGGAATTTAAAAAAAAACTAAGTGACCTACCCGAGTTAAATAATTTACACTCATATTAGATATTACGGACAATATGCTAAACTATTTAAATCATACAACAATGTTCGTTTGTCTTTTTTTGAAAATGGCTATAAATGAAGTAAACTGTCGTCATTTTCAGATTTATTTATTTTTAAGTACAAAGGAATGTCACTGCGTGTTTCAGTATAAATTATTTCATTGTAGTGAGTCTCTTGGTTTTTGCTATTCCCAAGTTTCCGTAACTTGCAAATTTTGACTTTGTCATGTCGCTATGCGAAAACTATGAGAGTTAAAAAAAAATTGTTACAAGTGGGTAATGTAGCCACATGTAACGTCTGTAAAACGACGATAAAGTGCAAATGTGAAATTATAACTTTTTGCCACGGGAACACCCTTAAGGGCGATGTTGAACTCGGAGCCCTGGCGTGAGAAAGGATAGTTATTTGCATGGTAAGTTATGTTAGGCCGGACTCTGTCACTTTTCAAGGCATATCGCATTAGGTAAAAACTGTTTTCTGCAATCAGACAAAGAAAGTATTGCCAAGTGAATTTAAAAAAAAAAACTTATAAGTTAGGTATGTGTTTTAAATTTCAGGTCAGTGAGACGGCGAATTTTCATGGTATATCTCATGAAAACTTTACTGTTGCTGGTTTTAAACATACGTTTAGTTTAAGAAAAAAATTACTGGTTTTCGCTTGTGCGTACAGCTGTTGCCATATTTGACTAAGCCAATAAGAATCCCGATATTGTGATAGTTGATGCCTATTATTGATCTACAGACAGCTACGTTCCGTCAGACGTATAACATCCAATCATTTATGTCGCAAGAAACCATAGTGTCTTCAAGGGAATGTTGGCACAAAAAGTTTCACGATATACTATCATCTCTAATATTAGTAGGTTAAAGGTACCCTATAGTTAAATGGAAGCTATGTTGACGTTAATATTTTCGTGATTTTTCTGTGTGTCTAACTACTGGCGATACGTGTTTGGCTATTGGGTGGTAAAATATGACCATTCGTAGTGATTGCTGAATGTTGGAATAGTGGAGAAGTAATTGGTATCTAATGGTTGGTAAAATGGGATTACCCGACGTGATTGCTGAATATTGGAATTTTGGAGAATTTTGTGCTGTCTGTTGAATGGTAAAATGTGATTCCTCGTAGTGACTGCTGATTGTTGCAATATTTAAGAAGTTTGTGTTATTAAAAGAAAATTATTTTGCACGGCTACCTCATGTTTGTAAGTAAAATTTGTAGAGAACCCGCAAAATGGCGAAAATATTAACTGTCAGCATAACATCCAATACACTGTAGTATCTTTAGCCTACTATTATTGTATGGTGCAATTTGTGGCACGAGTGAAGAGTTTTGAAGCACATTACACACATTCTAAGTGTTACATATGTACAGTACTACTGGGCCTGCCAGAGAGAGGAAGACTGCTTAGAACAACCAATATCGAAACAAATCCGTGAGAGTTACGATAGCATACGTTGGAGTCTTATAAATAGGGCCACGATTTTGTCGCGAAAAGATTTTTGCCCCACTTTGTTTCAGTGACTCACGTGCACATCGGCAGTTCTGGTTCAAGGTTATTGGCATCGTGTCTTTGTTCAGACACGTTTCTCATTTGACTGCACCAATCAGAATAAGATTATTGTGAGTCTGTACATCTATAATTTGCCAAGGCAAGTGAGAGTAAAATCATCCAACCACAGACGATGTAGCAAAGCTGCAGGTGTGCACATGACGCATCGAAACCAAATGTTGCAAAAATCTTTTCGCCATAAAATCGTGGCTCTACTTATAAACAACGAACATTCCCCGCGAATTTCCAGTGTCCACTTACAGTGTTTGCTGAATGTTGGAATCTTGGAGAATCGTGTAATATTACAAGAAAGTTATTGTACATGTCTAGTGATAGTTTGCAAATAAAACATTTGCTGTGTTGGCAAAACTGTATAGCATGGAGTGTATATTTTCTCCTGGGCGCAGTTGACGGTGTTGTATGTTAGGAGGGCGTGGTTTCCGCCGAGACTGGCGACTCTCGACCTCGTCGCCAGGACGGGCTGTTTCGTCTCCGGCGCATCCTGTCTGCTCTCCCACGACCAGGCGCGCCTTATCGCAGTAAAACTTTAATTGGCCGCGGCTATTGTCTGACTCCCGGCGGCACCTACTCTTCCCTCAGCCGTCCTTGACACCGGCACATGTGAGTTCCATACACTGAATCACTCGACCGACATACTAGATGAAGTGTCCTGCTGAAGTTGGGGTTGCCGCCCCATAATACCAACATACTTCGCTTGAGGAGCAGTTTCTGAGGTCGTTTGTAGGTCTTATTAATTTAAGGGGTAATGTTAGACAATTTTACTGTATTTCCATTTTTTGAGCCTTAACATTTATTAAAATTATACTTGCCAAATTTTCTCTTCGACAAAGCATAGGATATATCCTTGGTAAATTGATTGACATAAAGAATAATGAAGTCTTTCGTTAATTTGTCATGAAGAATCATTGCAAGATAATTATATGTTAACTTTCCAGAATTTTCTTGCAATGATTCTGCATGACAAATTACTGGAAGATTCCAGTTTTATTTTGGTCAAGCAGTTTAACAACAATATATCCAATGCTTTGTCGAAGAGAAAATTTGGCAAGTATAATTTTAATAAATGTTAAGGCAAAAAAACTGAAAAGCAGTAATACTGTCTAATACTCCCCCTTAAGATAAAAAGTTGAATTTAATTCTCAATTTGCCAGCAAACCTAAGAGTAAACACAAGAATGTCTAGTGAATCAATTTTTTCACAACACCGCTATGCTCAACTTCACCAAAGACTCTGACAATTGGTGGGTCTGATGCCAAAGTGAACCAAGTCGATTTTTCTCCCTGAAATATTTAAATTGCGTTCGACTTAATAACCACGATCAATTTATGCAATAGAGAACACATTTAGTGTACCAATAATGAATTTCCTGGTAAATGTCTGAGTTAAACCTTATTTTTCCGAACATTTAAGAAAGTGTGCCTGGTTCACTGTGGCATCAGATCCTCCAATTCTGCAAAATTAATATTGGCCATATAAAGTTTTAAAATTACATTTTACCTTAAAAATTAAATCGAAAATCAATATTGCAGTCTTCAATAAATTCTCAGTGTACAAACTTATTAGTCCTGTGGTGTTGGGTCACTGTCTGCTGCGCAGCACCCCGAGTGCACCACTAGCTTCACTCTTCTGGTTGCTGGTACCATTTGTGTTCCTTCTTCTCTTGGATCACTAGATTTTAGATTGTCCCGTTAATGGCGTCCACGTGGCAAAAATACGAAATTTAATACTACGTAGTGTTTATTCATTTCATAGATGTTACTTGTGACATTTTCCTCCTGAAAAAATTTTCTAGCTCTCGCAGTCTTCTCACTTCGGCATTTAAAAGTCAAAATGTGAAAGTTATTGGAACATAGAAATAACAAAAACCATCTGACTTATTCAAATGAAATAATTTGCACTGAAATTACGTAGTACGGGTAAAATGCTATAAGAATTTAAAAACACATAATGAAAGTCCTTTGCATTAAAGTAAATTAAGGTCAGGCTCCATCATTTGTACTGCTTTAACAATATTTATTTTTTTATTCCTAAACGAGAGCAGAAATCGAAAACCTGTTGCACAGTCTTGTTAAAAAAATTGTTTTTACTACGTTGTATAATATTTTCTGGACAAAAAATTATACAGATTTGGTTAATTAGCACACTAATGAAATTTTTCTTAATTGCGTAATTATCTGAAACCATTGTGTATTTTGGCTTGAAAAAAAAAAGGTGACACAGCATACACTGTTCGTAACAAATCTGTGCAACAGTTTTTCGATTTCTGCACTCGTTTAAAAATAAAAAAAATAAAAAATATCGCAAAAGCAGTAAAAACGATGGATCACGGCCTTAAAGTAACACAAATTTTATTTTACGGTAAATTCTGAAAAAATGCAAATGGACATATACATGGTTTTATGGCAAAGATATTAATTTGCTCGTAGTATTGGAGCATTTAATAGCGCTTTACACGATCCTATAGTAATTTGGGCTTCACCGAGATGAACGATGAACAAAAAAGTCAGGGGTGGCATACATGAGGGACTTAGAATGATAAAGTCATGTAAAGTAATTAAAAATATGATTAATTACTTTTACGTCCGTTTCTTAGTACTTGAATTTTACTTCGAAAACTGAGTAAAAAGGTGTAATAATTCTAATGGAACTTTCTTTTTAAAAAATGTTTAATATGAATGAAAAGAAGCACGTCTTAATAAAAGTGACTTAGACCACCACACTCATATGTAGGTTCGACAGGTACTAAGCCACATCGAACATAAGTAACTTGTCCGAGGTGAATGAATACATGTTGTATCAGGTGGATGCCCAAGGGTCTGGATGTATGCAGACTTATAATAGTAAGACGTCCAAAGGCATCTGCTTGCCCTGACGGATGACATGAAATAAGACCTCACAATGGAAAAACGTCTGAATGAAGGTGCGGGGGAAGCGGGAGAACCTCGAGAAAACCCGCCGACCAGCAACATCGTTCGGCACGATTCCCACAAGCGAATATACCGGAACCGGCACCGCCCCCCAAAGCAATTTATGATTTAACCAACATTTCATGATGATACACTTCCAGTTATTTACGGAAGCTGAACACACATGCGAAATTTTTTCTCATTGATCTTCAGACTATACAGGTTGCCCCGGGAGGAAAGGGAAATATTCTGGGAGGTAATAGTACTGGTCATTTTTATATAAAAAAAGTTAATATGAACATGGTGTCAATATGTGACGGTTGTCGAGATAGGCCCATTTGAATGTAAACACTGATAAGCTCTAAAATTACTATTCTTGTTTTATTTGCAGTTATGTTCCTCATTTCAGTTACAAGGAAATTGTAATACATAGTGAATAACACACAACATTTTGTATTATTATTTTTCCATTGCTTTAATAACAAGATTATATTTCACAACAATTTTGTTTCGTGTCATGTTAAATACAACGTAAAAAATTTCCATGGCAACTTATTGTCTCCTTGATTGTGACATGACCTGTTATTGCATTTTGTCAGACATAAAAGTTCCAATTTTCATAACCAAAATTATTGAGTCGCTATTTTCAGCGTATCATTTACATCAAACTCGTAACGTTATACAAAAATTTAAAAAATATTAACATAAATAAAGTGTTTTTCTTGTATTGTATTATTAATACGTTCAGTATAAGAAAAGGTTTGTTGTAGTTACAATACTTCTATTATAATAGAGACGACAGTTAAATTTGCTTGTCGATACTTTGCAGATTTTTTTGCAACAATCTATTCTGTAAAAAGAGCAAACAGCATTTTTCACGAATCGATTACTTTAAGAACAATCCACATGGTTCCGACAACTTGTTATTTTAAAAGAATTTTGGTCATTACAACAATACTTTTCTTTCAGTGGTGGATCAAAGTAAAATTCATTAACATCTTGTCAGTGCTAAGAAATATATAGTTACATAGTTTTACCTTACGACATAATATTTTTTTATATCAAGTACATATTTTATGCCTATTCAGACGCGTCTATTGTTTGTTAGCGTCTTAAACAATTTCCATAAATATTTGAAGATGTACCGATCGAGGTTTAAAGGTACCATGAATATTACGTCACGAGAAAATATATTCTTTCCTATTCCGCACTTAAAAAAAACTGTGTAATTACCGTGAATCACCTATAGTTCTCGTAAACCAATACTGTGTCCTATCACGCACATCCTGCAAGAGCCAAAATTCCCGATCAGCACTAATTGCTAATTTACAAACTCCGCTATTCTCAATCACGACGTAGGCACATAATGGGCGCCCTGAATACCAGGCAGGGTAGTTATAATAAAATCGAACTCTCAGAAGTAAGTCGATGATTAACTTCAGGAATCGATAAAGGTCGTGGCAACAATTTTAGCAGACGGCGCCTATCGAGAGGGAACACTAACTGCACGGGCTTATGTAAGATATAATTGATAAATGATTATTTAAAAACCACACTAATCAATATCCATGCACTTTTTTTTTGCATCTTATTCCCATTATACCATCTAAAACTGCATATCTCTCGTGAACAATTTCACATTAAGAGGCCGTTCCAGTGTTTCAGGCGCAGTATGCAACCCGCATTAACATCAGATAAATTAAAGCTAATGTTACCTTCGCTATATCAGTAAGGGTATCACACATGTCAGCATTTTCTTCGCGCTTTATCAAAGACAAAGTCGTTCTTATTTTCGTTGCGTTTTGCAAAATCTAGCATAACAAACGGTTACACTAAAAACCATACACAAAAAAAAAAGTTTTGTAAAATTTATAGTTTACCTTAAAGTGAAACAAAACAAATTTTAGCGACCCGTTTTAAAAAAATTGTAAAAATACAAAATGATTTGTAAAATGTGACAGACCGTCGAAGGTTATTATTTTTAATATCAAGCACTCAGCTCATTAAAAATAATCTCACTACTCCCCACAGGTATCTGGACAATTTATACCACCCTAATGACTTGCGACATTCGTATTGTAGTGGCTAGACATCTTAGTTGTCTGTGGTCTAGACTGATAATATTGTTCTGGCATTAGTTTACAAGCTTTTTCTAGCGACAGTAACAGATACTTTTACTGTGTGAGACAGGCAATAACTGATGTCACAAAAATATTTCTTTCGACGCAGTGATGAATAAAACTAATGAGCGTCTAAAATGCTCCTGAAATCTTCCCTATTAGGGACAGTAACATTGATACAATGTTAGCGAAATTCTTCGTTGAACTAACCGTACGTACTAGTAAAATAATTATGCTGAAATTTCCGTACAATTATATATTATTATTTATTTGTTTGCGCATATACTGCAACCAACAAATTTCTGATGGGCTGTGAATTTTTTTTTTAATTCCTTTACGCTATACATTTTTGTAAATTACAAAGACAGCCGTAAACTGATTAACCTAAAAACATTCCGTTAAGTAAAAATACGTAAGGCATTTTCATAAATAATTACCAGATGTCAGTGATTACGTAAACATATATTTGATTAAAAAAAATTTTTTTTACAAAATCTTATAACGAAATACTGTCTATTTCGTGGGCCTTCCTGTTGCTTATATATATATATATATATATATATATATATGCATTATTTAAATAGTTTAATTCACAGTTCAACAAACACTCATGATTACAACCCTTGTAAAATGAACTACAGCCATAACGTCCCATAATTTAGCTTACTGTCAAGCTTCCCTGTTCATACTGTTATCGCGATAGTATTTTTTATAACCTAAACGAGAGTAGATATAAAATATCTGTTCGGCAGTTTTGTTTGAAGTGGTTTTAACCATTCTGGATCTTTTCAACCCAGTAAATAAATACTATGATTTTAGCTAATTATGTAACTAACGAAATTTCAGTTAACTGACTAATCATTCGAAACCGTACAATTTCTTGTGTTGAAAATTGAATAGCACGGCAAAAAACAATTTAAACAAAACTGCCAAACATATTTGTGATATCTGCATTCGTTTAAGCTTAAAAACACCAACCTTAAGCCGAAGGTTCGGAATCAATGAAGTCACATTAGTAATTATGTTTTTCCAACATTTTATCTAGAGCTTTTAATTTAATGAGTTTAATTTTGCTATAATTGTTCAAAAACATTGTAAGAATTTGGGTGATTATTGCTAGCCCATGTATTTGTTTGAAAACATCTACATGCCACAGGTACAACAATAACAGTTTTTAGTAAAAAGCCGTTGTCTTAAATACGGGAACCCTGCAAAGTTTCAAAGAGACAGATTACTTAATTTGAAAATAATTTTACTATCCCGAAATCCCTCGTGCAGAAGTTTACGGATGTTAAATTATTTTCACATAAAATGCTAGTATTTTTTAAATTAGGTTATTACAGAGCTCTGAATATTATTGTATTGTTAGTTATAAAAACACACGTTTTTCATTTTTATAGATTTTGTGGTTTAAAGCCAGTATTTTTCTAAAAATAGTTTTAATGTTTTATTCAAAGGCAAATCATATTACTGATACGTTCACTAATAAAATACCAACTCAGTGAAAACTGCCAATCGAATTATGATGAGTAGCTCAGATTTGATCCTCGATTGAGTACTCAAGTCATTTGCTTGTCATCTTACACTTTCCATTCCACTTATTGTGTCCGGGTCGAACCTCTCTGGTCATCTTGCTGTAGTGATCTCGACGAGCGGTTCTGCCTTCCCTCCTGGGTTGAGTTGTGCCACTGTTGCGCGGAAAGAGAGGATGTGGCGGTCCAGTGCTCCGAAGATCCTAATCGTGAAGTGGCTATGTCACTCGGCGATTATGGTTTAGTGGGTCGCAGTCGGAGAGGAGGCGAAACAATGGGCTGGTAGTTCCCTCTCTTTCTCTCACTCAGGGGCAAGGAGTCCCTTCCCTTGTGACCGTTAATAACAGTAGACCACGACTGCGAGCACCTTCACTTTGGACAGCGTGGTCACCTACCTTCCTCGTGTTCTTGTACGAGTTCGACGTTCTCAATCCACCGTCAGCTCTCGCACCCAAGAGCCTTCGGCAAGGAATTTACAATTTCATTTTGCAAATATGTTCTAGCCAGGTGCCCGATCGCTGTTGTTACGTGTTAAGGGCGCGATTCACCTCAGTTTTCAATGTCTTTTTTTAATTTTTATATTTATACCAGATATTGTTTCTTATTTTAGACATAAATTGTGATTAAATCTTCCTCTTAGGAAATTTTTGTACCTCTCATAGTTTTTGCGTAATGAGTCGTAAACATAAAAAAAAAAAACTTTACGATTTTATGTATGCCATTGAAACCAACTGACATACCAAAACGAAAAATTTCACAGCGTATAACAATGATGTAGGCTGTGATTTGACATATATATAAAAAATAATATAATTTTGTTTTAATGACTGTCAAACTATAGCCTACATCATTGGTATACACTGTGAAATTTTTCGGTTTGGTATGTCAGTTGGTTTTAGTGGCGTGCATAAACCGGTAAAGTGCAAATTTTGACGTTTACGACTCACTACGCAAAAACTGTGAGAAATACACAAATTTCCTAAGAGGTAGATTTAACCCAATTTATGTATAAAGTAAGAAAAAAATATGGTACAAATATAAAAATAAATAAAGACGTTGAAATCTTAGGTGAACCGCGCGCGTAAGGGAGTCCACGTGGCAAAAACGCATAGTTTCATATTTGTACGACGTGGTGTTAGTTTTACACACGTTACTTTTGACTACGTTTTCCACTTGTGAAACTTTTTTAGCTCTCTTAGTCTTCCCATAGCGGAGGGTCAAAGTCAAAATTCGCAAGTTACGGGAACATACTAATAACAATAACGAACTGACTTACACGAATTAAAATAATTTACACTGAAATGAAATAACATGAGCCATGTGCTAAAATATTTAAATTAACACAACGCAATTCCTTTGTATTTTGTAAAAACTCTAAAAATAACAATAATCATCTTCATATTTGGTAGTTTTTTTAAAATACAAAGGGACTTGGTTGTGCAGTTTTATATATTTTAGCATATGGCCCATACTATATAATTTCAGTGTAAATTATGTCATTCGAATTAGTCAGTTGGTTTTTGTTACTAGCATGTTCCCGTAACTTGCAAATTTTGACTTTGACATGCCGCTATGGGAAGACTATGAGAGCTAAAAAATTTTCACAAGTGGTAATTGTAGTCACAAATAACGACTATAAAACTAACACAAGTTCGTACAAAAACATAATTATGCACTTTTGCCACGTAATCGGCCTCAAAAGGCCATTCCAGTGTTTCAGGCGCATGTATGCAACCCGCATATAACCCCATATGAATCAAGGCTAAAATCTTACTATCGCTATAGTAATAGTGTGTTTCATATTTCAACATTATCTTCACGTTTTATGAAAAATACAGTCGGTCTTAATTTCGCTGCGTTTACCGAAGTCAAGTGTAAAGAATGGTTGACTACAAATTTTACAAAACTCTAATTGTATCTCGTTGATAATGTTACCGTTTGTTATTATTGATTTTGCAGAACGTAGCTTGAATAGGAACATGCTAATATAATTTTGATACGCGTAGAAATTTTATTTTGCATTTACGGTAGTAAGATTAGCCTTGACATTATGGGGTTAATGCGGGTTGCATACACGTGTCTGAAACACTGGAACTGCCTATTGAAGTATTTTGTTTTCATGTGGAACTGCTAAACGAATTCCCAATTCGTAGAATTCCGCGAAGTCATTTGACAGTAGTCCAGGTTTCTCAGACATATGCACGCACTGGCCGAGTAATATAGCCTGATTAGTACAGTCGAAGACAAATCACAGACTAAACGGTAAATATAGACGTGAAATGACGTGGAGATTCACTTGATACCAACGAAATTAACAGCTTGTTAGCTGCCCGAGAATGTTGATACCATCCCAGTGTCTGTTTGGCTTCTACATGTCACGGCAGGTTTCCTATTGGCCCGGTCGCCTTACGTTGATTGGCGGTAGGTGTTTCCGACATTTTGTTCGCCAGATAAGCCGTTTTGATGGCGTCTGTGACTGCTTTGCCGTCCTACTGGTTATTTCACTCGTTGATTCCTAAGCATTCTAAGGACAGGTCTTGGCATATATATATATATATATATATATATATATATATATATATATATATATTATATATATACACACTTGACCTTTCGTAAATAAAAGCTGTCGGCACATTCATATTAAATAGAAGTATACCATGCGCTCAATTATTTTTTCGCGTAACATGTATGGCGCTAGAAATAGTTTACAGAGAGTCGCATCTGAGGGGGTTTCGAAATGCCACCTTGCAGACGATATGATAGTTATCTGTGTTCGACGTCCCTGAATTCTGACAACATATTTCTTTGACTGGATATAGTTTATTGGACTTACTACATTTCGACGTAGATGACTGACAAAGAAAACTATAAACAACATAGAACTCCATTAATGGAATCGGGCCAAATAAAACCAAGGACAAACAGATAAAAATTAAAAAATCAAAAATCGAAAGAAAAACCCAGAGACCACTAAGGCAGACAGACAACCCATGTTTGAGCTCTGCTTTGGAAAAGGGTGGTTTCTGGGTTGTTCTTTAGATTTTTTATTTTCTCTCTGTTTGTCCTTGGGTGTATTTGACCCGATTCCATTTATGGAGTTTTATGTTGTGTATGTATCCTGTTGACTAAAACTGCTTATTTATGTTTTTCTATTATCTTTAGTTTTCTTTGACAGCCATCTCTATCGCAAATGAGTACGTCCAAGAAACTAAATCCAGTCATACACTCTCATTGTACAGTTCATTCAAAGCTAAACATATTTCTTTGTTATAATTTTGACGTTATATGTTCAAGATTATAGGAATGCAATGCACAATGTTGCAAATGCTTTAAACGAACATAATGTTTGGAGAGGGCTCGTTCCTCCGTAACATAAACCCATTACTTTGTTACAGTTCACATTAGTGGTTCTTTCACAAATTCTCCTTATTAGGTATTCTGTGGGGAAATATATAGCGGCATAAACCATTTGTAGGCTAACACGCACATATTATTTAATATTAATTTTTATTCCACTTTATATATTGTAGATAAACCACATGGAAGAATTTCAAGGCTTTGATTATATGCCGCACGGACGTAGTTGAATTTTCCAGTTCTGAACAGGTATTCTTCTTGCCTTTCACTGAAATATGTTTACGTATATTGCATCATGCGCTGTTTCAGTGCTGCCAGTGTTGGTATTAAGCAGCCAGTGAAAACATATTTACAGAGCTTTAAGGAAAATTATTTCATTGAAGTAATTTTAATGCAATAATGTTAGCCTCTGAACAGTTTTAAATTTTTACAACTTCAAATATTATGTAGGCCTGTATATAATATTTGAAGAAAAAAATTTTCAAGACTTACGTCACGTCTTTTTTTTTTAATGATCTCAAAATAAAACACGCTAAAATTAATGTTACATTAAAAAAATTACACATACATCTAGAACTTATCTGGATTCCTAAGGAGAAATGTCATGCACTAATGGCTGAGGTTGGTTTATACTATATTTATATGTTGATTTAAGTTATAAACGTCACACAAGATAGTATTTAAAGTAGAATGAGAATGAGTACCACACATATGTATTACACTACCCTACAGTTCATGTCCGTTGCGTCCTACATGGTAGTTAAATGCGCCATTATTCGCAAGTTACTGCCTCGCGCGTAGAGGCGTTGCGCCATTTAGTGCTCTTGCAATGCCGTCCTTAGAGCAGTCATAACATGCTCCCGTGAGATTGCAGAAACAGCTCCAGGGAGGCGCGTTCTTTAATTACTAATTATGAAAATATCGCAGCTGTAATTTTGTACAACATTATGACGTGTGATACAAGTAAACCTGTGGTATTGTACATGCTATACAAAATTTAGAAAAAAAAAATGCTGTTGTATAATTGCTTATTTTATGTGCGAATTACTACCAAAGACCATGGTTTTGGCATATTTTTATAATTGTTGTTAAACTGCGTGTATTCAGAGCGACGTTCTCAGTCGCTGTACTCTGCTTCATGTAAGTTTGGATAAAATTGACAGCAACTCGTGGGCAATAATTTTTAATATTTTGTGATTTGTTGCACAATACAAGACATTTTTAGCTCTAAAATGAACCTGAATTGTCCATCTCAGCATTTGTACTACAACGTTTGTCTCGTGTAGTCCCACAAATCACAAACTATTACAAATTATTATCCGTAAGTTGCTGTCAAATTTTTCCTAACTTATGTGAAATGAAGTATGAGAGGTTGTAGGCCTAACTGAATATCTAACTGAGACTAACCGAGATTCATTACATATCTAACTTTATACTTTGTGTCACCATGTATCTTACACACTGACATTAACCAGAACTGGCTTTGAATTCATTGCCGCGAAACATGTAGCACTGTCATAGAATGGCTCCGATTCCGCGGAAGAGGATGAAGAACTTCGAGAGCAGCAACTGTTCTCGAATTATCTATGGGCTAAGTTCCACTCTAGTAAAATAAAAAAAAATAAAATAAAAAAAAAAAACTAGAATCGCGTAACTTTTAACTAAAAATATCATGTTTCCGTACAACCACTCAAGAGGTGTCTGCCTCCGAAAATGTTTTATTTTAATACTGATTGGGTGAGAAATAGGTATCACTTTTTTATATACTAAATCCATCCGTTTTATTCTTCTACATATATTTTGTAATTTTACGCTAAACGACTCCAAAAATAAACATTTTAAATTGCAGAAAGTCACCCTCTGACTGTCACAAATTATACCGATTTATACGGTACACTAACGATCTGGACGTTTGTATGTTACTTAACGTTCGATTAAATTCGATACGATGAATAGGGGTAACGACCTTGTGTTCTGAAACCGATTTGAATCTTCTATGCATAAAAATATTCAGTTTGGTATACGTTTTGGAATCGATTAGAAATCAATATGGGAACGTGCTTAAATGTTCTGTTGTAAGGTCTGTGTAGATAGACTCCATAACCTAGCCAGCTTGCGATCCCTACTTTAACAGAATGAACAGTCTTCTTTTTTCTTAAAAAAAAGTCAGTCTACATGTGTATAGTTTGCAAAAATCTATATTCTAAAAGTAAATGCTTTTTGCACATGTAGTCATAAAAACCGGTTTAGATAATGGCAGTCTTCTCCGTCTTGTTCGTAATAATAATGATATTGGCGGGTTTGAGAAAGCACTGAAATCGGATTCCACTGCTTTCCAAAATCACTCCAAGAGAATGGTGTAATGATTTCCCATTACAGGCCATGGCCTCTTCCTTCTCTGCTCCCTGTTCTCCCCACAGCTGGTTTCGTTTCCGATAACACTGATGTCTACAAGAAGTTAACGGGAGAGTTAGCTGAAAAGTTT
This sequence comes from Medauroidea extradentata, assembly GCA_003012365.1. NCBI lineage: Eukaryota > Metazoa > Arthropoda > Insecta > Phasmatodea > Phasmatidae > Medauroidea > Medauroidea extradentata. The sequence goes on along the minus strand of PNEQ01089161.1, from coordinate 33,108 downwards.
AATTGTTTGAATGATTTTTATATTTGTACGAGATATGGTTTGTTTTGTAGGCATACGCTGTGAGTATTCTTTACTGTAATGAAATATGTTTAGCTTTCATAGTTTTTGTATAACGTCGTGCCTTAGTCCGAATTTGTATAAAACTGTTTTATAATAGAAAATAAATTCCACCCAGCATGTGTTACTGCCCCGGAGTGGGCCACAGTGCAACTGGAGGTTCATGTGTTTCAACCGTAAACAACACACCAACCCAGTACAAAAGTCAACTGGCTTAGTGATGTAAATAATTCACTCTGAAAAACATAGTCACAGATATCGCAAATGTATGTATAAAAACAGCATTTAATATATTTAGACAAAATAATACAGAATTTTAGGATAGAATTTAGCAATGTTTATATTTTTTTAAAAATACTAAAAATAATAATTCAATGCAGTTTTCATACGTATCTTGATGCAGCCTGCGACACTGTTCGTAAGTGTGAATTATTTCAATTATTTCACTTCAGTAAGTCAGTTAGTTTTTCATACTAGTACAAAACTGTTTTGTGCAAATTTGGACTTTGCCATGCCACTATACAAACAATTTTCAGTACAGTAAAAAATACCAGAATGTAATTCTACGAAAGCATCGACAACACGTGAAAACATAAAAATCTGTAAATCAACTAAAATATTTGGTGAACGCTCCTTACATTTACCTGTATACAAGTCGGAGACGTTTATGTTGCCGTTAATTTATTTGTGCACGCAACTGCTCGAACAATTCGTAACTGTGTAGATGAAGTATTTTATTTTCCAGACGTAATTTTTTAGATGTAAGAGAGCGCAGCTGAACGCCGTATTTATTAGAGGTATTATGTGGCCTAGGCCACTGGTGGAACGGGAAAGGAACCAGCCATGGCTTGTATTTAGGAACCATCCCAACATTCACGTGGAGGGATTTCGAAAAATCTTGGGAAATAATAAATATCGTATGGGATGGGTACGCGAGGGCTATGAAGATATCTCACCCCCGACCTGCAGATGTACGATTGGACGCCCGTAGGCATCTGCTTGTCTCTGAGGATGACAGAAGATGAGACCCTGCAATACAGAGCTGCCGGAATGAGAAGGACTGGAGAAGTGGGAGATCCCTGAGAAAACCCATCACAGAAAGGCGACATCGTCCGATATAATTCACACACACGAAAATCCAAGGGCACCACCTCGCCGCGGATCGAACACCTTTTGAAAAATATATATATATGTTTGGTACAATTGACTTCACCAATCATCCCCTACTCTTTTTTATGACAATTAATGAAACCCAGAGTAATTTTCTTGAGACATTTATAGTTAGACTGTTGTTTGTGACCATTTAAGACGAACACAAATTTACACCGGACCTGGGAATCCAACCCAGAATCTTTCGTGCTGCTAGCCGGTTCGTATCCGACCACACTACGGAGCAGGGATGGATACAGCTCTAAGTTTTTTTTTTTTTTGGAAGGAGGGTCTCATTCCTAAAAAGTAGCTATTTCCACACCTAGGGTCAAAGAAAAGGTACCCGATGGGCCATCTAACAGAAAAATTTAGTTTTTGGGGTGCAAAATGATGCCATTTAAGGCATTTCCTAAACAAAAAATTGAATATACCATTTAAAAAAGTTTTAATATTTTACAGATTCCTAACTTTACATAAAATATCAATATCTGCCCCCTGGATCCGCGCCTGCTACGGAGGTCAGACCCACTTGGCTGGCGCGGCCCTTTAGTTATGAAACACCGAAGTATTGGTGGCCGGGGCTGGGAATCGAGCCCAGATCCCCACGAACGCGAGGGTAGCGTTTTGTCATAACTCCGCCTAACGCAAGATGGAGGCAGTTTATGCTTCACACACTTCCCCAGAGGTGCCTTGTATCTCACGTCCTATCAGCCAAGAATATCTCACACCCGTCAGCTGGGACACTGACCACCTGTGGCAATTATTGTAGCCCCTCTCGTAGGCAACTATACGGGACATACATCCTGGAGACCTTAACGCACGACTACAACACCAACCTGTTCGTCGCCGCATGTTTCATATTTTTTTTAAGAGGCTTGTATCCATTATTCTCTTTTTTTTCCTTCTCCTGCAATCCTTTAGCTCTTCGCGGTTTATTTACTTATGTTTCCCGACAGCGAGTAATATTTCAGTCGAGGAACGGAAAAGGACAGAGGACGGCCCCATAATGTGTTCTAAATGCTAGTGTTTTTAACACATAGTACGTAAGCGTGTCGGCGTGAAATAAATAGGGGCGTTGCATCATGAGGTCGCGACCTGTAACTTCTAACAAATTAATAACCTATCTCCTTTACCATCAACGAAACACGCAGAGGCGACACATTCGTGCAAGAGGGGCACACGACTTTCAATTAAAGATGAGTTAATTTATGCAACATCTATTAACAGAGTAGAGCAATTTCGTTGGTTAATTTTTTCGGTCATGAAGGGAAGACTACACAAAGTGAACCCAAACTAAACAATCAAATTCCCTACAAATAAAAAAAAACAAGAAAAACACATACAACTGTTTGAAATTAATATGAAATACAAAAAAAAAAAAAAACAAAAAAGTGTTAAAACAAACGCACAGTGAAAGAAAAATTTTGTGGGAAGCCTTCACTACAAAATTTTTTTGTAGTAACCCCAAAACAACTTTGTGGTTTTGTCACAATATTTTAGAGTAGTCAACAATGTGTTTTTGTGGTGACCACAAAATAAATGTTGCAGGGTAAATACCCACAAAATAAATTTTGCGGGGTAAATGCCCACAAAATATTTTGTAGCTGCCACAAAATATTTTTTTCGTGCAGCATTGACTATCTAAAGATAAATAATCTCAGTAAAGTACATTTAGTTTCCTGAAATTATCACTTATAAAAATTTGAATGTTTAATGTGAACTAAATATAATAGCTCTGGTGGTACTTACTGGGATACAATTTTGATAGTTGCTGACATTTTGCTGTAACATACAGTGTCATAGTGGTCGGAAGAATTCCACGATATATACAAGGACATAATCACGAATATTTCGCGGATTCATCTGACAGCAGCCTAGACTTCTCAGTACTATGCACACAATGGCCACAGTCGATAATACATTGGCTTCTAACCGTAGAAGTGGCTAGCACGTGATATTCCTACTAATTATGTCCTTATTTATTACTGGTTTGCAGTCGTCAAAGTTGTGTTAAAACAGGTATCGTCTAATCACGCGTGTGACAGTGAAGTATACAATCGTGACGTTTAAAATATATCAGTGAAATACTCGTATATCTATACTTGGACCAAATACCCAGTAACGCTCACGGAATACATGAAGCAAAAGCGCAGATTATCAACATGATAATATGTACTGAGGCTCTAACTTTTGGTGAAAAGTATTTTTCTTCAACTTGTTTCAGTCTTATGCACATCTGTCAATCTTCTTCGAGGACATTGGCTGCATGTCTTTGAGCACATGCGTCGTTCTTTTCACTGGGCCAGTCAGTACACGGATAACTGCGACACATCATATCTTTGATTTGCGGGTTTAGCCTCAAGACGCTGGGTGTTACGGCATCCAATAATCACAAGATGCAGGTGAGCTCGTAAGACATTGAAACAAAGTGGGGCAAAAATCTTTTCGCTAAAATTTCCTGTTTTTAGCAGTGACTATACAGAACTCTCAGTTGACTGTGCAACCATTTGGCTGGAAAAGGTATGTACACTCCTCAGCCAGTAGCATGTAAGAGACAAGGAAGTAGTTCTCAGTAATACACCCAGGTCTCAGTAACACAACTTGTAACCAGCTCAAAGTGTATAGTCAGATATCATGCTGCTTGCCTCGGAACACGTCCACACTTCGCCACTGCTGGCAACGGAACAGAGTTACAGATGTGCACACACGGCATTGAATTAACTGAGTGCAAAATTATTTTCATCAAAAACTCAGAGGCACTAAGATGTGAAATCAGAATTCTCTTTGCTGGAAGTAGCTCTTTCGCGGCTTGCTTATAAACTTACCCTCGTGTTGTTTGACGGCTACGTGCATGTTTGTGTTAGCCAGAGAAAGTCTTGGATCCTGAATGTAAAATTGTAAAAAAAAAAAAAAAAAAAAAAAAAAAAAAAAAAAAAAAAAAAAAAAAAAAAAAAAAAAAAAAAAAAAAAAAAAAAAAAAAAAAAAAAAAAAAAAAAAAAAAAAAAAAAAAAAAAAAAAAAAAAAAAAAAAAAAAAAAAAAA
>PNEQ01089161.1:0-28761 GCA_003012365.1 Medauroidea extradentata | reverse complement strand
TTCAGTGGAAAATGTATGACTGTTGAGGACACAGTGAGAACTTTTGATGAACATGTGGCGAAGAATAGTAATCAAAGTATAGATTTCTGTTTGATTTCATATTTTCACGTTGTTTCTCACTTGAATGTTTATAATTAGAATTTATTGGTTTGTGGGCGTACGCCATTGCTCATGTTTTGCTGATCAAACATGTGTTGAATGACAATGACAAAAAAAAAAAAAGAACAAAAAAACAGACATTAATGCACAAAAAAAAAATAGAGAAAAGAGCAGTCCCAGAGGAATTCTGTAAGTTTTTTCTTAACTATAAAAAGAATTCTAAAGGCAGAATTCCGTCGAATATCGACACAACACCCAAACACAAAAGACAGCCAACAAATAGAACCAGTCTTCCTAAATGAATAAAGATGGAAGTAGACAAAAAACAGTGAACAGTGGACTACAAACGAATGACAAGAGACAACACAACACAAGTTAGAAAAACAACGAAAAAATGCGACGTTTCGGGAATTGCGATCTATTTCCGTCTTCAGGTTTAGACACAGCTGGTCGGAACACCAAGATGCAAATGAAGTTCGCTGGAAAATTGGGGTTTATATAGCCTGGATGGTATACTGAGAAAATGTTTTGTGCCAACATACACTTGAAAACACTGCAGTTGGGTGATACACGTCTGACACAATGCAGCTCTCTGCAGACCAGTAACAGGCATAAAATATTCGGGATTCTTATTGGATCTGTCAAATAGGGTAACTGTTTCAAGTTCAAGCGAAGGCCAGACATTTTTTGTTAAGCTGAATATTCGTTGAAACCCAGCAAACAGTCAAGTTTACCCACGATATACCATCATTAGAGACTATGGTTTATCGCGGGAAAACTTGATTGTTGCTGGATTTCAACACACGTTCAGCTTACCAGAAGATTACTGGTTTTAGCTTGTACTTGGAGCTGTTACCTTATTTGACTGAGCCGATGATAATCCTAATATTGTAGTGTTTGATGCCTGTTAATGGTTTGCAGACAACTACAACTATACCACCGAATCATACATATTGCAAGAAACTACAGTATGTTCAAGGGTATGTTGGCACAAAATATATTCGCGATATACCATAATCTCTAACCGTCATCTCTAGGCATAGTTAGAGTCACTGGAAAATCACGAAAATGTTCATAATAGTCTCCAATAAAATGTATTATATTAACCGTGACACGTGTTAACAGTTATGGGTCTAATCACACACGCTGTGTGTCCAAGCTGTACAGTTCTAACTGGGCCTGTTGTAGAGAGAAAAAATGCTACGTATAAACGATAGCCAATGTTGATAGAAAACATTCTGTGTTATATACATCACGTTGGAGCCTAGCAAACAGTCAACTATTCCCGCGATTTTCCTGTGTCTCTAGGCATAGTACATAATTCAGCGTTAAAAGCATCAGTTTAAAACTGTGCGTTTCTTGAAGACAATTTACAAAAACCAGACAGCAGCAAACTTAGACAACAGGTTTTACCAACTGTCTGAGAAAACGTTTTCCTCGTGTAACGTATTTCTGAAGAAGAATCTTTAACACTGAAATGCGGCTGTACAAATAGCGCCTAACAAATGCATCATTCTGGGTAAATGTTTGCTCATTAAGTTGGCTACTATGGGTGGTTCGCGATGAAGTGAACACTTTCTAAGACTGTATTATCTAAAATAATAATTTAAAAAAAAATTATGGGAAGCTCAAATGTAAATTATCAGTGTGCTATTGTCTACACACTTTTATAGTTCGTTCGGAATAGTGACCACTAAAAGTTAATTTTTGAAATATTTCACTTGCCGTTACTGCATATAATTCAACATTAACTATAGTTGCTTTACTGCTTGTATGGTTGGTAGCGAAATTTCGCAATATAGTTCCATGAATTTTCCTATTTAAATTCAAAAATAATATAACAAAATAAACCAAAATTGACATAATTGTACTTTATATAATTAATAGACTATTTTTGTCATACTGTACCGATTAATACCGACTACACATTTTATCTTACACGTGCAAACGTCAAGTGCCGTGTCCAGAAAGGTAAGATATGTCTCGTCGTTAGCCGTTATGCGCGGGAAGATACGAACTCGCTGAAAATAAAACTTGAACAGGGCTTTTTTGAGTGTTCACTTTATTCCGAATCGCCTTTAATTATTTAGCTTTGTTTGTATTTGAAAGTGGCAGGAAACTATTAATAATCTTAAAAAGAAAAATAATAACTTGGGTTTCTAAAGTTCTCGCTTTACGCCGAACTACCTACAACATCATGTAGATTCGTTGATTTGTGGTTTTTTAATGTTGACTTTCAAAAACGTGTAGATTTTAAATGGTGTTTTAGCGTTGATTTGCCTATCACGCACTCGTAAAATTGCGGCCTTCTAGTAATGGCGGCCGTGACAAACCACGAAGTCGGTTCCCACGCAGTTGTGCCGTTGTTGCACTGACCGCCGCGACGCAGGACGCGAGGTGACGCGCAGGGTAATGAACGTCATTTATTAACGGCGGTTTTTCGATTCATTAGCGGCGAAGCGTTTAGGACGTGGAAGGTGAGCGTTTGTGGGGGTCGCCACGGAGTGCTGATCCCTCTAACACAACCTCCCCCCACCCCCTTTTACCACACACACATTTTTATTCCATCCATGACAGGCCTGACTGCTACAACAAACCACCTCGCCTCACATCTGGTCGAACGAGACTTAAAATGTATAAATATGGCACAAAAGACGGATCTAGGCTTTCCTTCACCCGCGGCAAGAATTTTGATTTGCCCTCCCCCCTTACTTCACGCCCTTTTTTCCCATCAGACCAATCAACTCAACAGTAATAAACGTATCTTTCATATTTTTTTTTTGCGCTCGCGTAAATAACAGTATAACATTTTAGTAGAAATACATAAAACCTGTACTTGCCAGTTACCATTAGCAGTGTTTTAATTGTGCATTCTAATTATAAATGCCGTATTTATAATATTATATGGTGTTCAAGGATACTAAAATTACAAAAGTAGCAAATGTATAAATATTGGTAGATATTGTATATTTTTTACACTCATTTACATTTGATTCCCAAGTAAACATTTTCGGTACCACTAGTGCCCCATCTAACCCGATGCCGCCCGGGGCAGTCTGCCCCTTCCCCCCTGTGGCCCCTCTAGATACGCAGTAGACATTTGTGTAGACGATTTTCGCAGTTTTTAAAATTTTAGAATATTGCAGTGCGTTCGTAAAACAAACTATGCGCATGTAGGCCTACGTATGTAATATATATTTTACATATAAAACACCGTAAACTAGTGAAGAGATATCGGTAAGCGCTCAACATCTAGGTCTTAATAGCTGGTGAGGGGTGAAATGATGTGACTATGGAGCAACGTCGAATGAAGGGGCAGGGAAAACGGGAGGTCCCCTAGAAAATCCGTCGACCAGCGGCATCGTCCGGCACGATTCCCACATGTAAAAAATCCGGGGACCGACTCCACTGGGAATCACCATTCGTCTCCCACCAAGGCGATCCGGGTTCGATTCCCCCTCAACAGCGCTAAAGACCTCGATGTTGAGAGCTGACCAAAAATATATCTCACTCCGTTGGGAATCGAACCCGGATCACCTTGGCGGGAAGCGAGAAGCCTAACACTTCGACACCCGTTGACCCTTGTAAACTAGGCCTAGTTCGCATCTGCATAAATATGTTTTGTACCCCTAAAATTTTTTTAACACTTTTCAACTAATAAAAAAGTGTGGCAGCTTGGATTGATTTTTGAGTTTTGTGTACGCAGATAGTTTGCCACTTTTCACGAAATTGCAACATGACCAACATTTCAACATTTCCTTTTGGTGCAGAGTTACCCATTTTGACGAAACTATCCAACGCGCATTCAATGTGTATATCTACCAAACGAATACACACTTCAAACTATGTCGCTATAGTATTAAAAATTCGGCAACGTAATTTATAGACACCTCAAAATGGCCAAAAATGGCTTTTCCAGACAAAACAACAACCAGATTCGAAAAATACAACTATAGAAACAAGCGATAAACTTTTTACTATGCTACATATAAGTAAAATAATGTGGTCACCGCTTAAAGTCTTTAATAAGGAAAAGGATAACAGTAAAACACTACACGCCAGCTGAGAGGCTTGGGTGGAGAGGCGATAGTGCCCTATACGTCGTTCAACGGCAATATTACCGCTCCTGCCTCACACACACAAACGCAGCCTAGGGAGGTCCCATATGCGTCATTTTTAGAGGTGATGGAATATTGCAAAACATTTATGTCGCGACATACTCTTGAAAACACAGCAGTTTCTTGCGGCATGTATGATTGGGTAATATACGTCTGAAACAACGTAACTGTCTTCAGAACAATATTATATATCTAATATTATAATAGCGGCATCCTTATTTGCTCAGTCAAATAGATTAACAGTTCCACGTACATGCGAACCCCAGTAATATTTTAATAAACTGGACGTACTTTGAAACCCAGCAAACTGTCAAGTATTCCCGCAATAAACTAACATTAAAGGTTATGGTATATCGCGAAAATGTTTTTTGCCTACATATCCTTGACAACACTATAGTTTCTTGCAACATGTATGATTGGGTGATGTACGTCTGACACAACGTAGCGCCCTGCAGACCAATAATAGATATTAAATATTACAATAGTGGGATTACTATTGGCTCTGTCAAATAGGGTAACAGCTCCAAGTACAAGCGACAACCAGTAATATTTTCATAAGCTGAACGTACGTTTAAACCCAGTAAATAGTCAAGTTTCCCCGCGGTTAACCATCATCTCTTGTCACTTTATGTCCCACGCGGAGGAGAGCCAGGCAACCTTGGAGTGTGACACGCTGTATAGAGAGATATAAGCCTTGGAGCGACCAGCGAGCGGACAGAGAGTCGATAACGAGCCCCGGCGTGCAAGAAGGAAGCAGCTACTGGTTGCTGGAGTAGAGCTCGCGGAGAAGAAAGTGGATCCATCGAGCTGGTACACTAAACCAGAACGACATTTGGACGGGGGAGAAGGAGTGACGGAATTGGTAGAGCTACGAGTTTGTCCCGAAAAGGTTTTCGCACCGTTTGGTTACTATGCCTTACGTGAACGTCGGCAGCATTCTTCACAGTTATTGGCCGCGTGTCCTATAGTTCCGAGGGCCGCAGTGGCCGAATGGTCAAAACGGGTTTGATTCCCGGCGGGGTCGGTCCCCGGATTTTCGCATGTGGGAATCGCGCCGGACGACGCGGGTTTTCTCAGGGATCTCCCATTTCCCCCGTCCCTTCATTACGGTGCTGCTCCATACTCACCTCATGTCATCCCTCACCAGTTCTAAAGACCTCGATGTTAAGCGTTGACCAAAATCTCTCACACACTTCTACAGTTCTGACATCGCTCTCATTTGTCTAAGTACCCAAATAAGAATAAGGTTAATGTGACACTGTACTGTAGATCACCCAAGATAAGTGAGAGTTGAAATGTCCAATCACTGACCAAGAAGCAGAGATGCAGATGTGCGCATAAGTAGAGACCAGAAAAATTCGTGAGTCCACTGACCTGTACTCTATCCTGCAGGAATATTATGTGAACTGAAGAAGACAGCAGATGCTCGTTAGCTGTTTGCTGTTGAAGTCACATAGATCTGTATTAGTTACATTTCCATTTCTGGCTCAGAGACTTCCAGAAGGTGTTACATAAGTCGACGGCCAATTGTGAAAGTAGCATGAGTTTACAGTTGATGAAATTCAAGCTTGTGCCCAAGCGAAAACCCGAACTTTTCAGGTGTCTACGCATAGCATTACTATTTAGTCTGCTGCCTGGATGGAGGGGGCATGGTGCGCAGTCGCGTACCGCGAATGTAAGCTCGGTAGATACACTGCTAGACGCGCCCTCGCTCAAGTTATCCAGGCGCGCGCAGATCTGGAAGAGGTCACCTCCCGATGAGCAGCTATAGACAGAAGCGCTGTTGTTCGGTTAAAACAATTTCGCACAACTTTGTTTCAGGGTCTAACGTGCACATCTGCAGCTCTGCTCTGTGGTTATTGGTGGCGTGTCTTTGCTCAAAGGCGGTACTTATTTGACTGTGCCAATAAGAACAAGGTTTCTGCAACACCAGTCGTCTGTGATTAGCGGACAGAAACCCAGGACACTGAGAATTAAAAAAATCCAATAAGCGACAATGACGAAGATCTGCAGATCTGCTCAATAGGTTTCAACAAATCGAAATCATACAGAAAAAAAAAAGCTTAGAAAATTTGAAATGGATGACACCATTATAATATCAGACTAAATTGTACGTAACACAACTAATCTATATCTACGATCCAACCATCGTATTTTTACAAAATTTCTCCAATGAAATTGGCACCAAATAAATGCGACTAAATTTTTTTCTGTTGATTTTATTATGCTTTAATTGGCATGCAGTTTAACTTCTTAAACATTATTTTCTAGTAGATTAATTAGTTTATAATAAAATGAAACACACATGAATACTAATTTGAGTATATCTAAATGTCTTATCTTAAGCAGTTGGTTCATTTCTTGGTGAATGGTACACACCCCTTATAACTTACTTGTTCTGTCTCGCCAGGGAATTGTCACGTGATGGACACGGGGAAACTTCTAAGGCCACGTCAATTTATGCGCAAGGAAAAGCGTTTATGGGCCAACTTTACGCGGCTGTAGTTCAAGGCCAAGAACCCAACGGTCGGGTGAAGGAAGTTCAAAGTGTGTATTTTGAATAAACTCATATGTCTTTGAATGTTTCTTGCAGTGGGACAGAATAACTATTAATACTGCCCAATTTTTTCCAGTTTTCACTTTTACTTCGCCTGGAGACGGGAGAAGATGTCAGATCCTGAAACGTCGTGAAAAGTCGGTCTTTAGAAAACCACTGTGTACTTTTGTGTCTTCATTGTTGTGTCGTGTAGTCTGTTGTATGTGATGTCGTTGTTATATTCTGTCTTGTGTCCATTATTGTCTTCGTCCCAGTACTGTAGATGCTGTCTTAATTGTAGTATCTTGAGTTTTACACATTATTGTGTTTTGTGTTTCGGCTTTTATTTTTAGATGTTTATTTTATTTTTGTTGACTAATTCCGTATGGGATCTTTCATGTTGTGTTGTTTTGGTTTATGGATGTGTTAACCACAGTCATACTAGCCTTGTTTTCTCGTATTTTCTTTTGTTTTTTTTGTAGTTTTTTTAAGACTCATTCTAAGATTTCTGGGACGATATAATATTGCAATGGTGTCGACAACAGTACAGTATGTTAAAAACTCATAGTTCTTATGAAATACTGGATAAAAAATAATTCGCTCTAGTGGCATTTCTTTAGCACCCTGAGTTTCTCGCCTGATTGGAGTGGCAACATGTTCGATTTTGAACAGCTGCTCTAGAAATATAATAGTACTTTTCATTTCCCTCCCTTCCTCGTACATTAGACTGTGTGTATAAATTAAAAATAATTTTTCTTCACATACACATTGGTACCGTAGGCTGTAACGCAATACTTGGAGCCACGATTGTATGGCGACAAGAAGTTTACATAATTTGGTTTCAATGCCTTATTCGCACATCTGTAGCTGCACTGTAAAGAGACTTCCTTAAATGTTTAGGAAGTTATTATGCCAGATGCAGTATTGTACAGTTACCATACTTCCGCCTTGTAAATATGCAAACTTTTACACTTGTTACAATAAAAGTCTGGTATCTTCAATACACATTTGACTGTTTTATAATTAGGTACAGGAGTGCTACCATGGATGTCTGGGAAACTATTCTACCATACCTACTTTCTTAGCGCTGCTATATGAACGTCTGGTAAATTTACAAACTATTTTTTAGAGTGTGTGCTTCACGGTCAGTGATTGGATATTTCATCTCTCCCTTTTCTTGGGGGTTCTTCTGGCAAATCACAGACATATGGTGTCACATTAACCGTATTCTGATAGGTGCAATCAAATGAGAGAGTTGTCTGAACGATGACACTCTGCCAATAACCGTGAAGCAGGGCCGTCGACGTTGAAATCAAATGGTGGTAAAATATTTTCGCGACAAAGTCGTAGATCTAGCTGCAGGAACTTAATTTCGGTTGTTTCAATGCTTTACGTGGACATCTGCAGCTCTTCGTCGTAGTCAGTCATTGAATGTTTTCAACTCTCGGTGCCTTGGGGTTCTACCGTTCTACCCGAAAATCACAAATGGATGTTGTCATAGTACCCTTGTAGTCATTGGTACAGTCGAATCTGCGATGATATAAGAAATATGAAATAAGTAATTTAAATAGCGCACTTGATGTGTAACCCACTTGTACATGTACTTAATATGTTATAGACATTTTTGCGAAACTATTTCAGCGTATGTCCTATGTGTTGTACACACACGAAGCTCTTATATAGAAGGTGACCACTGGGCGTTTTTTTTTTTGCGAAGAATATTCCTAACTTGACTGGATGAACAAGTATCATTTAATTTCAGGCTGCCAAAATGCATAGTAGCTGAATATGTATTATTTATTTGAACTGTTTACGTGCCCTCGTACAATGCAAGGCCTTAGTAGCAGCACACGGGGGAAGGGGGTAGGAGTCAGCCAGAACCTGTTGAAGGAACCATCCGATCATTCGCCTGGAGTGATTTCGGGAAACAGTGGAAAACCGACATCAGGATAGCCGGACCCGGGGATCGATCCCGGGTCCTTCCGAATGCGAAGCGAGTGTTTTGCCACTGCTACAGCACTTACTCATTATATTGGCTCCGCAAACCTCAGAGTAGTTTTTTTTTTTTTTTTTTTTGGCTCGATAAGTAGCCTCCTCAACAGTCTTCTATTCTTAGCATCTTCTTCTCTGGTTCCAGGTATCTGAAGACCTTTGTCCACTAAGGCTAAGTTTTGGTCTGCCTTGAAGTCTTCGTCCCTCCCTGGTTTCTTCTCTGACACTTCTTACAATATTGATCCCTCCTCACTTATGTCCGGTCCAACTGAGTCTTCTTGTCTTGGCTTCTACACCAACGTGCGAGTTAAGGCCATTCACCCGTCATTTCTACTGCTTTACGATAACTATTTTTTTATTTCGAAACGAGAGCAGATAATCGAAAATCTGTGGCATAGTTTTGTTAAAAATAGGTTTTACCACGTAGTCTAATTTTTTTTAGAAAAAAAAATTATAAAGATTTGGCAAAAGTCCACAAAAATGAATCTTGTCGCATGGCCACAATCTTGGATAATGGTGGCTAAAATTGGTTTTTTTTTACCACGTAGTCTTTTTTTCTAGAAAAAAATTATATAGATTTGGCTAATTTGTTCATTAAAATGAATTACCTTAATGGAATAATTAGCTGATACCGTTGTGGATTTTGTCTCGAAAAATCTGTGCAACAGTTTCTCGATATATGCTCTTCTTTAATATTTAAAATTAATAATTATCGTAAAAGCAGTATAAATTATGTATCGTGGTCTTAATACGGCCACAGTCACGGATATTCCCTAAGTGATACGGTGTTTTGAACTTCAAGTTTTTATGGAGCCTTTTCGCTGTCAGTAGCAAAGCAAACCTTCAGAAAAAGGAAAATTTCTAAGAGGACAAAAAATGAATGCACTGTCATTGGCGAAATAGCTGAAAGTATCTTGTTACACGCATTGTCAATGACAAGATAACTGACGTGTCGCGAGTCCAGGCTTGCTATAATTGTGGATTGGAAAGTACCGAGTAAAAGTAATTTACGTGCCCACCTGCTTGGAGTGGAGTAAGCACTACATCCACACTCTCTTCTGTCAACTCACGGCTTGCCCTGTTTATTTTTTCTTATTCTTTATTTTATTTTTGAACTGCTGCTTTCCAATTTCTCCCCTTCTCTATGGCCGGTCTTGGTCACCCAGGGTGGCGTTTACGACCTCGTGGCTACTTGGCGCGCAGCGATCTTCTGTCAGATACGTCACGCGAAGAGTTCAGCGACAAACAAGTGATTCCCAGTCAGACGTTAAGTGGGAGGGTTAGACAATTTTATCGTATTTCCAGTCTTTGAGTCATAACATTTAGGCTATTCAAATTGTATCATCAAAATTTTCTGTTAAGCATAGGATATATTCTTGACAAACTGCTTGGCATGAATAATAATGGAATATGTAATAAATTTGTCATGCAAAATCATTGCAAGAGAATTCTTGAAAGATAACCTATAATTCTCTTGTAATGACCCTGCGTGACAAATTAGTGAAATATTCCATTATTATTTTTGCCAAGCTGTTTGTGAAGAATATATCATATACTTTATCGAAGAGAAAAATTTGCTAGTACAATCTGAATAAATGTTATGGGTAAAAAGTGAAAATACAATAAAATTGTATAACACTCCCCCTTAAGGGCGTTCAAAGGAGAATTATCATAATTTTATATTTGTGTGGACTAGTGTTAGTGTTTTGTAGACGTTACCTGGGAGTAAATTTTTCTCTTAAAAATAATAATAAAATAGCTCAGTCAGTTTACCAATGATGGCATTTCAAAGTCAAAATTTGCATATTTTTACTTAATACACTCCCCCTCCCCCGAAAACCAGTAAACGTAACGAAACGTCATGTTACGGGCAACTACCCAATAGTTTTGTATTCTAAAAAATTGCAAAAAAAAAAAATAAATAAATAAATAAAATTCAGAAAAAAAATACAAAATTTTTTTGTAACGAGTTTTCAGTACACCAAGCTGTAGCCTGCGACACGTAGGATATACTCTGAATTATTTCGTTTCGTTATGTTCATTGGTTTATAGGAGGTGTATAAAATAAAAAACATGCAAATTTTGAATTAAGTTATCAGTGCGACTATCGGAAAACTGGCAGGTATGTATGTAGGCTATATATATATATATATATATATATATATATATATAAAGAGTCCACTATGCAAAAATAATGAATGTTACTAGGAATGCATTTTTGTAGTAGAGCAATTACAAATTTTGAAACTGCTTTGCTGAAACAGTGTATATTGAAATGGAAACTGATGTTACTCATTAACAGTTAGTGTTTATGCTAAGAAATTCTGGTGGTAGATTCTACACCCTCAGTGCTTTGTGTTTCTATTCACAACTAATTTTGGGTAGTGGACGCTTCGTATATATGTGTGTATATATATATATATACACACACGTTTAAATATACATACACACACATTTTGTAAAAGAAAACTGTGTTCCCAAGAAACATCTACAAAACTAACACTAATTCATACAATTATAAAAATTATGATTTTTCCCCACCTAAACGCCCTTAATATGCGATTCTAGAAATTCGCTCAACCAATGACCGACATGGTGTACAGATTGGTGGAATTCCCCCAAACTTTACCCACCAACCTAGGAGGTCTAGGAAGGGTACACCAATAGGGTAAACCGATCAAGACAGCTCCTAGGCCAGCCAAGCAAAGAAAGAGGAAAACAGCACTAACATGGACACAAGTTGTTGATCGGTGCTCCTTATTGGAGGTCAGAGAAAGGGCCGAGCCTCCTTTCCCCAACACTTCACATCAAAGATAATTAATTTAATATACCATACAAAACATTAATTTAATTTTAATTTAGGAGCATGAGAGCTTTTGTTTATTAAACTATATGAAATGAGTTAGGTCTAGTAAATAAAATTGTAATAATTCAGAAAAAATTTTTTTAATACCTTGATTAGTTGATTAGATAACAATAAAATCTTTGCACAATGAGTATTTGGTGTATGTAGATTAACCAATACGGTATATTAACAAATCAAGAAAACCACGTATGGCTTAAGTATATCATAATAAATAAGTTAAACAAGGGGATCCCCAGCAAAAAACAATTTAATTAACTTACATTTTAATATTACATATTTTCACAAATTTTCAATTAATTTTGCAGAGGTTGTGATCGAATATTAAATAAAGTCTCAAATCTGAATAACTAGTGCTGTGTGCACATCAAGTAGTTAGGACGAGAGAAAGAAAATTAATAAATAAATAAATATATATATATATATATATATATATATATATATATATATATATATATAGGCTGGACTTTCCTGGCTGTCCTTCATAGGGACACTCTTGCCACCGCCGAAATATGTTACTTCTCCATCTCGCCCATGGCTACCGATGACGGTACAGCAAAATGACGAGTAGAAACAATGTTACTTCTACATCGGAAGATGTAGACAAGCCAAATCCCTCAAATACTGGATAGGCTTCCTTCTACATAGCAAAGAGTTGAAACCGCGTGGTGGGAACCGCTACATTAAACAAGCAAACAAAATATAATTTAAAAGAACGTCATAAAAACAACGTAACACCAGGGCACAAAAGGTAATAAATTGAAAGAATAAACTCACCCTAGGCGGAAAACTTGTCGGATTACGACATTACAAAACGATAAAGAGCACTAAGCCTTTGGTTGATGTTCACGCTATAATGTGTGAGAAATAACAAGGTCGAGACAAAGGAATGCCTAGAGGTTATAGGCCGGCATAGAGTCGTAGCTACTTGATGTTACCAAAATAGTATTTCGACAGCATCGAATAATACTTCTTAACATAATATTTTAAAACACACACATGTTTTTAACAATCAAAAACATAATATTTTTAATTTAAATTTTACCAATAAAAAATTTGTGTGAGTAATTTGAAAACAAATATGATCAGATCATGATTAAAGTTGGTCAGAAGAATTACACAAGAATTGTTCCATAACTATACAACACTACATTAACTGCACATAAATAATTACCTGAAATTTTCTTTATAAAATAATAAGCAGTTTACTATTATTACAATTTCATCGAAGATTAAAGAAATAAACAGTACTAGGGTGGAGTAACTTTGCCAAAACAAAAAAAATATATATCTAGTTATCACTACGAATATACGAACTCGACAAAACAAAATAAACAAACAAATGAGCATGTGCTAACAAACGGCTTATATTGAAAACACCGCCAAAGATATTTTGCTTCTGTGTATGTGCCTATTCTGTGCCGTCGCACGGCCCCGGCGTGCTCGGTGGTCGGAGTGCGTGTGCGAAGACGGACGAGGTGGTAAGGTTTGGAGGTTAGGGCGAGGAAGGGGGAAGGGGGAAGGCCGCAGCAGGTCGCTGACCGCGGGAGAAATTGTATCACGGCTAGCCTTGCGCCTGCCGCCGGCTGCCCGCTGAACTTGAAGTAGGCTGGACCCTATCTCTCCCGACACGGTAACCCCCCCCCCCTTCCCCTCAAAACATTCACCTACCAACCATACCACCATGTCCCTCTCTCCCTGGCGCGAAAATTATCTTCCCACCATCCCCGGAGAACTCGGTCCAGTTACAGATCTGTATCACCTCCCGGCCGGAATACTAATACGAACCGGAGAAACCAGAAACTTGAAACTTTTTCCGCGGCCGGTTGAGGAGGTATGAGGGGGGGGGGTGGCTGAGTGGAGAGCGGTAATTGCCCGCCGCGGACCGCACCTGTTCGAACGACGACTAATAAACGACGTGTGGCGGTAGCGGTCAAATCCGTTGAACTAGCTAACGCTTAAGGTGGCCGCCTGTTAAGGGTATGCTTGTGTGTGTGGTGAAAATCGATGAGGCCCTACGAGCATTGGCGTGCGTGGTACTTAATCTCTGAGGGAGTGGTCGCGAGTTTAGTATAACTACTCTCCGTTCACTCCAACCTGAGTTCTGAAGTAAACAAATAACATCACATCATTGCCCCTCTCTAGCTTATATTTGTCTCAACTTGTGCAGCGCGCCGACGTACTATTTCCAACCGACAAAACTGTGAACAGGTAGTATCACAGAAAACAACACACGAATAATAAAATCATTATTGCGTGAAAATTTCGTACTTGTTATTAACATACGAAAGTGAAAATTACATACATACTTGAAAAAAATGTGTATTTCAATTACAAATTCAGTATACTTCAAAATTAATTTGCAATTATTAAGCCATGACTAACGATCGTACTCAAATATTCTGTAACTAACGTAACGAAAATTTGCTACTCTATGCAGGAAAAAAAATTGTAAACAAAACAAGTGATAAAACATACTGTAAAGTCGTCTCGGATTATTTTTTACTTCTTCGTTTTGGAAAAGTCACATTTGGTCAATCACCAAACAATCTGTCGATTATTCACATCACATATTCATATTATGGTATTAAAAATACTACGCGGAAAGTTTTATTCGTGTCTTGTAACCATTACCGCAACTTGATTAATAATGCAAGCATAATAAGCTTGTATAATAATATTATACATACACGTTTCGAAAATCATACAACACAATTTCACTGTTCACTTCCAATGTCACATGACCTAATCTGCAAGTCTAGTGACCATGCAAACATTACGGATGCGAGGACGGAACGAAATACATCAATGAATTTAGGTACGGACGAACCTAATCGGAAAATGGATGTACGGAAAAACCATTCGCAGTAGCCACAACATTGAAGTTTTAATATTAAAAATTACTGTGAGAAAAAAAAGTTGCTTTTGTTCGTGATTTTTCCGACATATTTTTACAGTGGTAATACTGAACTAAACTTTTGGTACTTACACAAACAAGTATGCGAGTATCGCACATCCCTAAATACTACTTTTTTTACGTTCGATGCATGGAAACGGGGATGGCTATAAGTCGACTCTAACATGTGCGTCAAACATCTCATCGCCTCTAGGCGCGGAGGACTAAACTAGCGTGCAATGTTTACGTAGAAAGTTATTTTTTTGGAATGCGACTTCAAGCGATGACCCTGTTTTTTATTTGTGGAAAGAATGTTGTAAATCCCAATGCAGGTTTCTATGATTTTGTTTTACGATTACGGTTTATATTTTCTCAGCTACAGACAGCAATGTGAAATAGTAATTTTTAGCAATTTTAAGGAGTTTGGAAATCATGGTTTTAATTAACGGACTGCATTAAAAAAAATAGGAATACAGTTAGAAGTGTGTTTTCTCTTCGTAGGTAAACGCGTTGGAAACTATTTTAATCGTAATACCAGAAAAAAAAAATGTTTTCCGTTCCACGCTTCAGAACGTCTCACGCGCCGTGTCCCATAACTCTAAAGTCTCTGGCTGTGAATTTCAATTGTTTTATCTCCAAAGTGTATACATAACAAATGTTATCACCGTACATCGAATAACGTCACCCGAACGTCATTTCCGCAGCAAACATTTTCCACCCACAACCAGTTATAAAACTCGCTGATGTTTGATGACTAGGACCACGAACATTTCGCGAAAAGAATCTTATCCCAGCATGTTTCAATGTCTTGCGCACGTCTGCAGCTTTGCTTCGTGATAATATGACGTCTCCCATTTGACTGAGCCAGACACAATGAGATTAATGCAACACCGCACACGTCTGTCATTTGCGGGTAGAACCCTGAGCCAATGAGAGTTAAAACATCCAATCACTAGAGGCCGGAAAATTTCGCGGATTCAAGGGAGAGATTTTGGTCAGCGCTTAACATCGAGGTCTTCAGCGCTGGTGATTGGTGACATAGGGTGGGTATGGAGCAGCACCGGAATGAAACGACGGGGGAAGCGGGAGATCCCCGAGAAAACCCGCCGACCAACGGCATCGCCCGGCACGATTCCCACATGCGAAAATCCGGGGGCCTGCCCAGCCGGAAATCGAACCCGGATCGTCGTGGTGGGAGGCGATTTGTCTGACCATTCGGCCACCGCGGCCCCAATATCGCCGATTCAATGACCTGCGTGTTAGAATGCACTGTCCTATGAGTAATCAAGCCCTGACCATTTGTCCACTTCCCGCTACTCATTGTAACAGCAGACAATGAACGAATATACGGGGCTTGAAAATGCATAGGCCAATGGATTCTAGCATGAAGGTCATTGAACTCGTGAAATTTTCCGGCCCCTACCAATCACCGACTATGAAGCATAACTCCAGTTATGCTCGAAAGGTACTCAAACAAACTGTGGCAAACATTTTTTTACGTGAAAAGTTCGTGGCCCTGTAGTGTTTCCTCGAAACGAGATTTTTTTTGTCGTGGGCTAACCAACTGTAAAAATTCGAATAACAATTCGGATCAAAACATGGCTAATGAAGGGAATTAACAGTTTTGAACAAAATGCATAAACTTGTACAGAAATACAATAGTAGTTGAATCGCTTTCATGTATTAGCATTATTTACAAATTTGTTTATTATGCTGTGAAATCACTGCAGTTTCGATCGTTTTGAACGTGCTGACAAATGTACAAGTAAGTTTTAGTTTCGAGCAGAAAAAAAAATTAAGACATTGAAATTGTTTTGTTGAAACGAGACTGTCGTATTTAATCGAAAACATTTTCCCATCTATATTGTGACAGGGAATTATGTCACGAACAAAGAGAGGAGTTGGCAATGTCGTGCGCATGCTACCAATACCATGCGTGCTATACCTACGTAGAAACAATTCTCCGAGTTACAAACCTAGCCGCGTGTTTTTTCAAACAGCACTGACATAAACGCGTGAGGGAAAATTCACTGGTGTATTTCCATCCGCTCGGAGTGTGATGGTTACATAATGTAGTAAAATTTCCATTGTTACCGGATACGTTTTACACACGGTAACTGCAGAGGAAAAAACGAAAGACGTCTTAAAATAAGCCTCTTATAATCACACGTAAAACTCGGAAGAGTATCTTATTTCATATCCAGCTGCAGACGCCACATTGGTATTTTTTTGTGGTTTTGAGGTTCATTCCTCAACAATATGCATATTTATTCATAAATGAGGATTTTGTCCATTCTCTCTACTGTCTCTGACAGAATTTAAAAACTGGGTACATTCTCTATATTTTTTTTTTTTTGGGTTTTTTATAAGTGGAGCAGTTCACATTCAAAAGAGTACTTCATCGCACACGTGACAATTAGTAACTGGGTAAATCTACCCTAGTTAGTTATACTAAGGCTTAGAACTTCAGAAATAAAAGTATGTTAAATATTTTAATTGTGACCTTATATTTGATACATTGGTCACTTATTGTTGAAACTACACATGGTAACATAGTGAACTAGGTGTACTGAACCTTCCCAATTATGAGAAGTCCGCAAAGTGCTTTATCACGATATTGAGGTATATCATGATATATGGTCAATTTACAGTAATGGTTGTTTAGGTTTCTCGATAGCATTTGCTATGGAAAAATGCATATTACCTCAACAGACAACGGTTGTTCCTACAACAACAAAATAAAAAGGGATGTTAAAATTTTGACGGTACATTATCAAAATCATTTTTTTAGTAAAACAATAAAAAGTAGTTCTACAGGAAAGAGAAGAAAGTAATTTCCTAATCGAGAACCAGGATGTTAAGTTGAAGACAGAATTTAATATACCATCGATAACGAAGTAATTAGATACGAGACCACTGGCTCATAAATTTAGGAACTTGAAGGAAGCGAATGTATCCGTATTAAGAGAGTGTGGCACATGAATTAAAATTATAGTCTGTTTCATTAAACAATTCCATTTTTTGACAGTTGTGTTGGCATTTATTTTTACAACTGTTTCCAAAAAAATGAGCAGTGTTTTCCTCTGCCACAAGAAAATTTCCACAAACATACTTAGCTGTCTCTCAAACTGTACAATTTATCAAAACGAAAAGTAATTTTTTTTGCTCAAATTGTTACACATGATAGACTTCAAAACTGTCAAAAAAATGGAATTATTTTGTGTGACAGACTACATCAACATCAATCAACAAGGCTTTGGAGGCCCAGCATGAAAAATTTAAAATACTGTAATCCTAGGGAACAGGTTATCAGTGATTTTTATTGAAAAGAATTTTGCACCAACGTGTTTCAGTGATTTACGTGCACATCTGCAGCTCTGTATTATGAGGCTATTGGGAGCATGTGCGTTGTGCAGAGGTGTCACTCATTCAACTGTAGCATTGAGAATTCTTTTACTGCGACACCACACGTCTGTGATTTGTGGGTAGAACCCCGAAACGTTGAGAGATAAAAATATCCCAGTCACTGAACATTGCTGCAGATGTGGACGCAAGGTACTGAAACAAACTGAGCCAAAATTCTTTCTCGAAAAGCGCATGGCTGCAGACCCAGAAATTTCGCGAATTCGTTTGATAATACGTTAGATTTCACACTCCTGTACGAATTAATATCTGTCGCGACTGTGTCACCGTTAATAAAACTCTTCTTCGAGGTCTGTGAACCAATAGCAGATGTGCAGGAAAACACAAACTGACACCCGCGCTATCTGGTCAAATATGTTACTGTCCACTTTGGAGCAGCATTCAATGAACTAGTAGCTGAGGACATACAGTACTGTGCAGTCCATCCGGCAAGCTGGTGAACCCGCGAAATTTCCGGGGTGTCATGGCCCTATACGTCACACATTTGGTAACCTGTCATCAACCACCAAAAACAACACGAGCAACAACCATTGTGCCAGAGGCCTTACCCTGGCCAGACTATCCTCGCGACATGTCACAACCAGGCAATGGATCCTAGCTGTTAGACGCGGCAACGCCGTACTAGCGAGAGCGTCGGGGAAGTGTCTCGCGTCCCCGGAGGGCGTCCCCGGGAACCTGTATTGATTTCTTCGCTCTAATTATACGGGGGGCCGGTCACCGCAACCCCATCTCGCCATGGAGGAGAGCTGGCGGTCAGCTGAACTGGCTACTGCGGTCTGCGGCCGTGCCCTCGGGGGGTCCATCACCTGCTACTGGCCGTCCGCCTTCCCCCTTCCACAAGATTGGTCTGGTCCAGCTCTACAGCCTCCCTAGTCCCGTGCACCTGCCCACTATCAGCTCCGGATAAGTATTAAGAGTGAGTGATAGCCACCATCTTGAAGTTTTGTATTTTGTGTCACAACTTTTATTCCGGGTAAATTTTTGGAGCTTTAACCTAACTACGGAATAGAATTTTAGACTTTATAGATCTTTATTTTCCGTTACTTTTGTTACAGATTTAATTGCAGTTAGATCTGTAAAAACAGTAACGACAAAAATATATTTACGGTGTCTAAAATTCTACCAACATGTGTTCTATTCCATAGTTAGGTTAAAGCTCTAAAAATTTACCCGGAAGAAAAGTACAAAATACAAAAATTCAAGATGGTGACTATCACTCACTCGTAAGGGGGATCAGTCCCCGTCATTTTGGAATAATGGAACGTCTGAATTTAATTTAGCCTACAAATTATCTGTAATAGAGCCACGATTTTGTGGCTAAAATATTTTTGCATCAGTTTGTTTCAGTGACTTACGTATACATTGACAGCTATGCTTCATGGTTATTGGGAGCGTCTTTGTTCAGGCGTCTCTCACTTGATTACACCATTAAGAATAAGGAAATTGTGACATCACACATCTGTGATTTGCCAAGCCATACAGCAAAGGTGCATATGTACTTCTATCAATATTTTTTAATGCTTCGACAAGGCAGAGATGTTTGTTTATTACATTGTATACAGTTGGCATTGCTTGACTACTATTGCATCCGTAGAAAAAATGTCCTTCAACCGGAAGGTTACTAGTAAAAACTAAGAAAGGTTGTGAAGGTGTGACAATTTGGTAACACTTGAGAAGATAATATTTGTGCCGTGACAGACGGGAAATTTTTATAAATCTCATTGTATGGAACCTACATCGAAAATGGAAGAACTCGAAGATTACACATAGAGTTGATACTGCCTTAATTTATGTGTTCAGCGGCACCTTTAACGATCAATAAAGTGTGTGCCTCACACACACAAACGCAGCCTTGCTACTAGTATGGCACTGTAAGGGACCCATCCACTTAACTGTTGAAATACGTTGCAGAGAACTGGGAATACAAGTTAATTTTCCAAAATATTGTGTTTTTCTCACAATGTAGGCGTGTATAAAAGTGTTTCACAGTAACTTCAAACTTTTAAAAATGCAGGTTTTGAAAAAAAAAGTGGGTCTAAAAACATTGCATTTAGTATACTGTGCAATTACTTAATACAAGACAACAAAAATATATTATTACTAATAACTGCAAGGTAATGAAGGTACAATTTTCTGTGTAATTTTTCAAAATGTGCATTTATAAAAGGTTGAAGTTACCGTGCGGTATCTACAGGTTGTATCAGGACAGCAGTTACAAACTTTCAGGAGTACACCCCAAATAATAAGGCGAAATTTGCAGGTTTCTACACATACAGGATGTATCAGCACAGCTGCTACAAACTGTCAGGAGAGATAGAGTACACCCATACAATGAGAGATTACATAGCAATGCATGATTCGAAACGCTTTCCTGACGCGGTAGTGACGACACAAAACACAAGAAAAAAAGGACACGAACAAGAAGAGAAAACATGTTTATTAACACTAATACAGCAAAAATGCTGGGAAGTCTTTTGCTGGTGATGACGATCGATGTCTCTTTATGTTGTAATAATAAACATGTTTTCTCCTCTTGTTCGTGTCCTTTCTTTCTTGTGTTTTGTGTCGCAGGAAAGCATTTCCGACCATGTTGCTATGTGATTTCCCATCGTCAGGGTGTACTCTAGCCCTGACAGTTTGTAACTGCTGTGCTAATTCATCCCGTATATATAGAAACCTGCAAATTCCGCGTTATTACTTGGCGACAGGGTAGAATATGCTAGGCTATGCTCATCCGAACACACTCCGCGACTTTATAAGGCTCCTGGCCTTCCTTTCTTTGTGTGCCTGCATTTCAAGATGGTAGGTATTTTACCGTCGACCTAATATCATTGGTTGTAAAAGTCCTTCAGGAGCGACACACAAACTACCGACCAACAGCAGAAGTCAAGAGCACACAGTAATTTCGACGGGGCCGCGGTGGCCGAATGGTCAGAACATTCGCCTCCCACCAAGGCGATCCGGGTTCGATTCCCTGCAAGGTTGGTCCCCGTATTTTTACACGTAGGAATCGTCCCTGGCGATGCCGCTGGTAGGTGGGTTTTCTCGGTGATCTCACGTTTCCCTCGCCCCTTCGTTCCGGCGCTGCTCCATACTCACATCATGTCACCCATCACCAGCGCTAAAGATCTAGATGTTAAGTGTCGACCAAAATCTCTTCAACCAACACAGACTGACAACGAATATAATCCAGTACTCTACAGTATACAATAAGTCCGTAAACTCAGTAGTTAGAGCTCCTGGTTGGTGGGTCCCGGGTTCGATTCCTGGCCGGGGAGGTCAGTATTTCCAGTTGCCTCTCTGGGTTCAGGTCTGGGTGTTGTGTTGTTCTTTCAGACATATACTGTGGAAGACAGTGGTGAACCACCGCACAATCTCCTCGGCTAGTCGGACTCGGAGGACGGCGTGATTTCCGTCAGCCACCGCCCTCTTTGGTTCTAAACCTGCCTCTAGACAGAACATCCACCATCATCGTCGTCGTCGTCATCGTTATCGTCATCTTCGTAATCGTCATTATCATCATTATCATCATCGTCGTCGTCATCATTATCATAATTATTATCATAATTCTCATCACCATCGTCATCATCATCGTCGTCATCGTTATCGTCGTAACCGTCAATATCATCATCATCATCACCATCATCATCACCATCATCGTCGTCGTCATCATTCCACCAATAAAATGATAGGCCCGTAGTTCCAAGTGGTACACCGGAAACACTGCGCTGGTTCAATCAAAGCTTTTCACATATGAACGATGAGACACATAGGTACATCCTTCAGCGCAGCCCTTATCGCTTGTGAGCCTCAAGCACGCAAACCAGAAGTGCTCGTCTCACGCATGAAAATATTTGCAGCGATTCAATAATGTGTTTTTTTTTTACACGGAACTGCTCAAAGAACACAGCCTTCAAACTATGCCCTCTCTTTTTTTTTTAATACGACACACCTATTACAGCGAAGAAGTGAAGAGATTTTGGTCAGGTCTTTAGCCTTGGCGAGGGGTGACGAGTTGAATATGGAGCAGCGGCGAAATGAAGGGGCAAGGGAAGCGGAAGATCCCTGAGAAAACCCGCTGACCAGCTGTATCGTCCGGCACAATTCCCAAATGTGAAAGTGCGGGGACCGACCGCGCTAGGAATCGAACCCGTATCACCTTTGTGGAAGGCGAGTGCTTTAGCCACTGTGCCAGTCGCGACTCCCACACTTATCTTGAACATGATTTCCTTTTCCCTCAAAATGGTTAAAAAGAGTCTTTTTCAGACTACTCTATCATAAACATAATCTCGAAAATCTCCGATGTTTGAGCATAATCATAAAATAATCCAATTTAAAAATCAACTGGTTATAAATGTGGGTGATATGATTGTGTGTTTTTAACTACACAGGACCACGAAATATCTGCGCGACTAAACATGAGTCCCTTACGAACTGTTTGTAATGTAATGATTGCTTCATGTACCACTTCAGTCGCGAGGAAAGAACGAGTTTTACTTAAACCACAATTTATTTTAATGAATCCCTCAATGGCCAGCCATTACCAACACTTTCATCGACAACATTTGCAGGCTTCTCTGTAAATAAAAAAAATGTTTTAAACCCGTCTGAGAGTAACTACAACTTTCAAGAGAGATCACTTTCTCATATCAAGTTTTTTTTTTTTTTTCGCTGTAGTAAATTTTAGACTTTTATACTAGGGATTAATATTTCACTTTGAGAGTACTGAGTATTCATAGCAGGTATAGGGTACTACATAATTCGTGTTGTAATCCGGAAACAGGCTAGGCTTTAAGCTGTTGCATGTATGTTTGATGCCTCCCACTGGTTTGCAGTTTCGCAACCTACACAGTAAAAAAAAACAGATTTTGTACTGTTACAAAGAAAAGTTCTGTTAACTAAACACCAAATGTTTACAAAAAGTGTTGTACAATTTACAAAAATGCTTTGTACATATATGTATAGTAACAAACGTATATTTACAAATAATTTTTGTTTATCATCAACTAAACTCTTGTAAATTTATCAACTGTTTGAAGTCACAGAAAAATAATTTTTTGACAACGTGAAAAAGTAATTTTTTTGCACTTTTGAGGAGCTTGGAAATCATGATTTTAGTTAGCGGACGGAATTTTTAAAATCACAGGGACATAGTTTGAAGTGTGTCTTCTTTTCGTAGATAAACACATTGGAAACGTTTTTTAATAGTTACACAGTAAAAATACTTTCCGTGCCACACTACAATACGTCTCACACGCCAAGTCCACTAACTCTTAAGACGGAAGAGATGTGACGTACTCGTCGCACTCGTGTTCCTGAACCCTGTGTCTCTACCTGGTGACGGTAACAGATTCCAGTTCCCGAAACGTCGCTATACTGTCTGTCTATAAAACTACTGTGTTTTGTTTCGTCTCATCGTTGTGTCCCTTGTTGTTATTCTGTTCGTGTCTGATTGCTACTGTTTTTTGGTTTCATTTCATCGTGTCTCTTGTTCTTTTCTATTCGTGTCTGATATAACACTGGTTATATTTCGCCGCATTGGGGTGTCGTATTTTTTATGTATTTTTTTTTTCGTGGTTCATACATTTTTCTGTTTGTCTCTTTGCCTAAGCATACCTCAAACCTGGGTTGCCTGTTATATTGGTGTCTTGGCTTTTTCTCCTTTTGATTTTTTTATTTTCTTATTTGTTTGTCTGTGTATTTATTTGACCCGATTCCATTTATGGAATTTTATGATGTGTATGTATCCTATTTACTAAAGCATACTCTGCTTATTTATGTTTTTCAATAATATTTACTTTTCTTTTACAGTCATCTATATCGCACACTCTAAATCTGAATTAGTGATTCACGCCGATGGATGGAGCAGTTTCAACAAATTTAATCAGTGAAAAACCACTGTGAAGTCGGCGACTATTCACTGATTCCGGTAAAGAGTGCCAAAGTTCCACAAGTTAATTAGTGAATGTCCTCAAATGTTCCAGTAATTTTTCACTGATTCAATTTGTAAAAACTGTTCTTTGAAAACAATTAGAGAAAACAGAATATTCACTTATCTACTTGTGAGATGTTGGAACTCTTGAAGGAAATCAGTGAATATTTACTAATTAAACAGTGACTATTTTCACTTATTCAAACTGTTGAAACTGCTCCATCCATCAGCGTGAATCAGTGAATATTCACTAATTCAGATTTAGACTGCAATGGGGTATGACCAAGAAATTAAATCCAGTCATGCAATCGCATCGCACAGTTCTTTCAAGATCATAGATATGACGTAGCTGACGCGAGGAGCGAGTGCGCAGTCTTCCAGACGACTCGACAACAGGAAACGTTTACCATATAAACAATCCGGGCGCTGCCGATGTGGATCAGTGGGGCGAGAGATGCCCCTGGACATGCACCGGCTAGACTCCCCCACTTCGCGTTTCTCCAGGTAGGCAGGTGGTGTTAAGCAGGGGGAGGAGGGGGTTGACGGACCATATTTGGAGATCTGTGGCACCAGACCTCGCGGGGAAATATAAACTTTTACCGACGTTGTGAATACCGGCCGGATGTCGAGTTAAGGTGGGTTCACAATTGATAAAATAATAGTATGTAAGCATGGAACATATGTCGTTCGTACAAGAACTAACCTTTTTTTATTTTTACCTACCGATTCACAACTGCCCAAAAGTGGTCGTGTGCATAGGGAGAAAATGGAAATATTTTATTTATTGTGCGCACGCATAGGACAGCAACCAATTACAGCAAAGGATTATGTGAATTTTCGCCATGTTGGTTTAACCTTTAAAAATACTCAAGAATAAAACAGAACTAGAATAAGAAATATTGATGTTAGAAACTATGTTTCTATATTGTAAATAATATTTTACATTGTGCAGTTTATTGTGAAATCGTTTCTACATTTCTTATAATCTCCAAAACAATTCCATTTCAAATATGTTTCAATGGCCTTCGGCTGTCTTCTATACAGCAACAAATATTTCAGATTCGTCGAAAGAATACCATTGGCTAAACATTACAGTAGTAATCCAATTGTGAATTAATTTTGCACAAGGCGTCTGGTCGTGCACAGTTGCTACTGTTATGTTACGTGTTCTGTGTTTATTTTTTTCAATTGTGAACCAACCTTTAAGGTAACCGCCTGGGTGAACGTAATTTGCGTGTTCGAGGCCGTGAAATGCGGAAGCGGTAAGGACGAGTCAACACGTACGACACGCCTCACCATAGCCTCTATATAGGTGCAAGTCACTCGAACTGGCGTGCAGTCTTCTCGCCGACAACTCTCTTCTATAAGACATTCAGTGGTCCCCCTATCATTTTATAAAGTATTATTAAAGATAAAGGTGTATTGTAGACGCCTATAGGCCTACCATTTAAAAGATTCTACGGCACAATATACATGACTTAAATCGATCGAAAAAACACATATATTTGCTGTATTCGGCTGTTAGAAAATGTGCTTTAATTAGTAATTGTGAACTTGAAATGGGTATACACACGTGTAAAGTCCTTTAAGGGCACGGTCTACCGCAATTTTCATTGCAATTTTTTCATTTTTTATTTCTACCAGATTTATTTTTATTTTAGACACAAAATGTGACTAAATTTGGCTCTTATGGAATTTTTTTTATCTCTCATAATTTTCGAGTAATGGCTTATTAAAATCATATTTTGCATGTTTCCGTTTTAAGGACTACACTAAAACCAAGTGATATACCAAACCCAAAAAAATCATAGTGGGTAAAGACATTGCAGGCTACAATGTCATGTTAATAAAAATAAAGAATAAAAATTATTTGTATTTTTAAAGAATTATTTAATTTTTTAAATTTTCAGTTTCAGCATTTTTTTTAAATACAAATAATTTTTATTCATTATTTTTATGAGCATTGCATTGCAGCCTGCAATGTCTTTATCCACTGTGATTTTTTTTTGAGTTTGGTATATCAGTTGGTTTTAGTGTAGTCCTTAAAACATACAAAATATAACTTTAACAAGCTATTACGTGAAAACTATGAGAGATTAAAAAAAATTCATAAGAGCCAAATTTAGTCAAAATTTGTGTCTAAAATAAGAAAAAAAATATCTGGTACAATTAAAAAATTAAAAAAATGGTGATGAAATTCGCGGTATACCGCACCGTTAAGACCTCACTATTTAGTTTTGCCGTGGTCTCGAAAATATTTTAAACCCAAATTAATAGATATATAAAACATTTCTTTCTTACAGTTTAAGACTTATGTGTCATAGTTTGTATCTGAATTTTTCTGTTGCAATACACCAAACAGATTTTTAGATTTTTGCCCCTTAAAATGTCACACATTTTGTGGTCAAAATAAGCCCAAATGAAGCAATTGCTAGCAGACGGTACATTATTAAAAAAAAAAAAAAAATGTGTACCGTATGACTGTACACAGTCTCAAATTTGAGTTATTTGCAATTGTTTGAAATAAACGAAAGACCATGGGCTTAAATGCTTTTGTTAAGCAGATATCACTAATGTGCGATGAGCAGTTTTCTAATAACTTGGTAACGGCCGAAGCTTCGCACACCGCTATGCGGTTTGCTGGGAAACCACGTCCGAGAATTCTTGTGTGCCTTTTATTACGTCGGCACTCCGTTGCGGTACTACTCTCGCCCAACTTTAGTGCGGATCGCTAAGGTCATCACAGCATGTGCGTCATGCCTCACCCTGGCCTATAAGTAGAGGTAGGCCTACGTCAATTTCGCGGATTCATCTGGCAGTAGCCTAGATTGCTCAGTCCTGTACACGCTCTGGATACAGTCGATTATTCATTGGCTTACAACATTATAAGCGATGGCTCCGTGAATCATTTCCTTATTTACTACTGGCTTGCAATAGTCAAATGCGTTTCGTGATAGCTGCCAGCTAATCACACACGTGATTATGAAGTATATATTTCTGGCGTTCAACCTGACCTCGAATGTATTTGCGAAATTGACGTACCTCTACCTATAGGTAATGCCACGATTTTACGGCGAAAATAATTTACAACCTATCTGTTTCAGTGCCTTATGTGCACAACTGCTCTTCTGTTTCGTGGTCAGTGATTGGTAGAGCCACGATTTTGTCGCGAAAAGATTTTTGCAACATTCAGTTTCAGTGTCTCGCGTGCACCTTGGCAGCTCTGCTTCACGGCTATTGGCAGCGGGTCTTTGCTCAGACACGTCCCTCATTTGACTGCACCACTAACAATGAGGCTATTGTGACGCAATACGCCTGTGATTTGTCAGTAGAACCTCAATACGTGTGACAGTTAAAACGTCCAATGACTGACCATGAAACAGAGTTGCGGATGTGAACATAAGGCATGGAAACCAAATGTTGCAAAAATCTTTTCGCCATAAAATCGTTGCTCTAGTGATTGGATATTTTAACTCTCGCTTGTCTTGAGGTTCTACTGGCAAATCACATACGCATTGCGTCACAATTGCCTTACTGTTGTTGGTGCAGTCAAATGGGAGACGTTTCTGAACAAAAACACACTGCCAATGACCATGAAGCTGCCGATGTGCACGTAAGACGTTGAAATAAATCGATGCAAAATCCTTTTCGCGACAAAATCGTGGCTGTACCTATAGGTGCAACTCCGTGAACAGACGTGCAGTCTTCTATTGTTTACGTTAGACCGTAGCGTAACAAGCTTTCCAATTGTGAGATGGAAGGAATTAAGACGGCCTCCCGCCATTTGTATAGCTATATTTTCTTCCTGTGAGGAACTGGACAATCGCGGAATCTTCTGTCGCAAGAACAGTGCAGATTGAAATCTTCACGGCCATGCTGTCGTAAAACTAACCAGGAAGAAACTATAATTTCCAGTTCCCTGGATGAAAATCCAGGGCAGTAAGTGCGATTATCGGGAAAAGAAAGTAAATTCCATGGGGAAAAAAAAAAACTTTTAATTATTATGGGTTATGGTTAGATAAGCGTAGACTCGCTGAGGTAAAAGTCTCCTTGGCGTAATGATTATTCTGCTTGGTACTTATTAACTACTTAGGAGAGGGAAATATTCATACTAACATGAAATTTCATTTTCTGTTACATTACGAGGTTATATTAATTACGTTAATGTAAGAAAGAAAAGCAGCATACGGCAGAAATAAGAAATTCGTATGAGCTTTCGTTCACCGCATCGCTTTTAAAAATAAGCATTCGACAGCTTTCTTCTCCAACACGCAATCACCTCGGGGCGTCGAGGGATTGTTGCGGGACAATTCAGTGCAATGAACACTTTCTCGTCGACGCATTCACTACAATCCTGTAAGTAAAAGTAGCTTAAGTTAGGACAGGAGAGAAGGTATTTAATTTATGTTTGTCATGCTACAGCCTACATGCAAGAAAAGCGACAGAATAGCTGTAGTACAATACTATCAAGGTGCCCTCATATAAAGTGATACACCAGAAGGACTGACAGATCGAGAGTGCTTTATTGATTCGGTGAATGGTAGTGCATGGCCGTTTTTAGTTGGTGGAGCGATTTGTCTTGTTAATTCCGATAACGAAAGAGGCTCTGGAGAATACCATGTTTATTTATGGCTGTAGATGTTGCAGATAAGTATAGACAGAAAATTCTTGTATTAACTGATCTCAATGCCTTACATGACATCAGTATACATGCGTCATGGTCAGCGATTGTATGTTTAATATCTAGAGACATGAACTTTTCGCGAAAAGAATTTTGCCCCACTTTGTTCCAGTGCCTTATGTGCACGTCTGCAGTTCTGCTTCACATATATTGGCAGCGTGCCTTTGAACTGTGACGTTTCTCATTTGACTGTACCAATCACAATAAGGTTACTGTAACAC